>JARJDU010045001.1:0-16398 GCA_030264695.1 Lissagria laeviuscula
ATTGGTTTTTACCGCTTTGGCTGCTGCATCCGTAAACAGCTTCTGTGATATTGCCTCTAGCTGGCTGCATGGTTTGCGGAAAATTGGTACATCGTAGAATAAATAGCTATGTAAAAACCAAAACCAACTTAAATTATCTACCATGTTACATTAAAAACTTTTTGGAATTTCAAGAAAATACCAATATAGCGGCAACTTAAAGTAAAGAGTAATTTATTTGCTTAAAAAAATTTACCATTATTCATATAAAATAGAAAAACCAAAAAAGCAATCAGCTACATAAGAGAAAATTCATTTTAACATATTAAAAGCAAGAAAAGATAAAAATCGGTTAGGTAGTTAAAACCTCACAATATGAATAACGAAATCTGATCTGAACAATTGTCCCCTAATGGCCAATGATTTCAGTCCCTCCAACGTTGTGTTCCACCTATTATGAGTGAGAAAGTTATGTGTAAAGTTGATTATGCTGCTCGGTCCTTCCAACTGAGCTTAACTCAGCCATTGTCATTAGTAAAACAAAAATATTTAGTTTAAAGAAGCAGAGAAAATCATAATACCAAGTGAAATGTCATATTAAACAAAATTTGTACAACATACCAACATACGACTGTTAAACATGTAATAGCAGCATTGTCAGTGACAAATAAACTAAACTACAACAATATTGCGGAGACGACGTAAACCACCCGAATGAAGGAAGCGTCGAGGCAAACAAATTAAATTGTGCGCGAAGGCGACGACCGCCTCCACAATGTCGTTGCATACCTAGTAAACCAACTAAACCTTCTTCTAATACACTTTGTACACATGTTCGGGGCGGAATTGTCGCGAATTGCGCTAGATAAATGTACAAATCTACTAACACCCTGCCAACATACATCCTGCTCTGCTTGATGTCCTTCCAGCAGCGTCGTTGCAATTGCTCCTTGTTTGCACTTCAGCAGGATGTCAAGCCAACCAAATGAAACACATCCATGCATGGGTATTCATATATGTACAAGAATAGACTGACATTAGTAAAGAAGTATAGAGGCATAGTCGATTTTATTTCAATTTTTGGAAATTTTAATTTGACATCCGAGAGAAGCCACCCCTTTGACCCTCTCTAAAATGGCCTCTGCATATTGTATTTTTATTGATTTTATTTTTTGCTTGCAGGTCCGATCACGAAGTTTAAACCATTTGGACACGTTAGAAATGCGTCAGGGGAATGCAGCAGTGGCTAGTGTCGATAATAGTGCCAGTGCGATGTTGCCCCCGGAGGCGGCGATCGCTACCACTGGGAAATCCGAATCTGATTGTACTCTTCAACAGCAACAACGACCTTTGCTTGCACCACCTGATCCTAATAATACGACAGTTTCCCCATCGAGTACTGCTACTACTCCTTCACCTACTTATCGTCGACATATGCTTAGCCGCTCCCAGGTAATAAATACTTTAAATTTATTATTAAAACAGGAAAACATAAAGTAAATTAATTAATGTATTTTGCCTGTACTTCACAGGCTTTTGTGACTTAAAAGTTTAGTTCATAATACTTTGTAACTTTGTTGTTAGTTCTTTCATGGTTTACCAGATTTTTTTTTTAAATTTATATAACAACAACAACACTCTAATTTAGTAATAATATAAAAATGTGAAAGCCTTTCAAGTGAAATATGAAAAACTCCAAAGTCTTTATATATTTCCATGCAATTTTTTTACTTCATACCGTTCGTTTTTCTTTCTCTTTTTCATATTTCGATGTTTGTACTATGGGGAAATCCAGAAATCGAGCAGCGAGTGCTTCAGCGTGAACTTCGAAGTCGGCGACGAGGCGACCTACGACACGGAATTGTTCTTTCCGGCGGCGCGAGGCGTCACATTGCAGTAAGCTCTTTCTTACAAACTTTTTATGTTCGTCGTCCTTTTTCTGGTGTATAAAATCCACCCTTTGCCAGTACTATATCCTTATAATCCTCCTAGTCCTTATTCATATCTCGGTATCAAGAATATGTTCAAAGATCAAGCAAACTTTGTTGTTCAACGAGAAGAAAAAGTTGGAAAAATCAAATGAAATTGTATGTCAATGTTTTAGTCAAGCAAATAAGTAATTTTTCTTTATGAAAAAGGGCGACTCTGGTAGTAATTAACTTGGGGCGGATGGAGGCAGGAATCGAAAACTCCTTAATTCCGCGTTACACATCTACAAGATGACATGGGAGTTGTTTTATGAGGGTATTGCGAGTTTGGATGAACATAGGGCGGACGTGCCAAGTGTAGTTTACTACCTACACAATTCACCACAAGTTTTACGAATTATTTCAAATATTTCTTATCAATTACCAATTTAAATCGTTCAAATATACCAAAAATTGCAGAAATTCTAACTAATTTTACTAATTAATTAATTAATTGATAATTCAATATGACCAATTTCAACAGTTCTAGAAGGTAGTAGGTATCTCTTTACACTTGGCTCATTTCAAAGCAGCAGCTCGCGGTATATTGAACGTAAATGTCCCAATTCATCAAGCGAGAGCAAATAAGAAGCAAATCGCCGTCAGTGGTGGTGCTTCTTTGCCTGCATTCACCACACAGAGTCTCCTCCATCTCCAATCAAATAGCAAGGCAAGACATGAGCCGAGTCGAGCTGAACTCGATTGAACTGATCTGATGTTTTGGCACGCGGTCGCATCTCTCTGCTGTAACTTCTGGCGGCTGGATTGATTTATTAACCTTTTACTTAAAATACGCTCCTCTTTCCGCTTCTTCACCCACGCAATTTGCCCTCGCTTCTCTCCCGCTGCCATTTCTCATCGTCAAGACATCCTTTGTCAAGTTCGGGTATTTGCATCCGAGTGCTTTTTAATCACGATTTCGGCTTTGGATCCCATCAAATTCATCAATCTCGGCAATTTCAGCGAGTCCTTATCGAAGCTATGCGAATTACGCAACATCGAGCTAGCCACCTGCGACGTTTGGCTCTACGATCGGGAAGCGAACGTCCATTCGTGGCTATCCCTTTCACAGGACACGGCCTGCTTAGTAGGGAAACATGTGAAAATCACATCCAAGGACACGCGCTCCAAGCTAGCTGCTTTAGCCAATCAACAACCATCGGCGACGGTCGTCACGTGCTCACAACTCGTTCGCGAACCCCAACAATCGCATTATTTCTCTTCGCATTCAAGGAAATTGTCCGGGGTGAGTCGATTACTCAATAATTCTCACCTGATGGTGAATACTATTATGGCTATTGTTCTTTTAGAACTTTCGACCAAGAACCACCAGCTTCTTTAGTTCAAGTACAGAGGAATGTAGCACCGCAGATTTCGATGGTGGCAAAAAGCAGACGAAACAACGCTGGTCAACGAACCTTTTTGGTAATAGTAAAGATACCAAACAAACTATGGAACAACTCATTGAACATCTCAACCATTACTCACGGTACGGTGTCCCACGTACACAAAGCTATGCTCTTTCTAGAACAGATTCCCAGGAAGCACTCAATAAGTTAGAGGATGATTGGCGAGAGATTGTTGATGTCACTGGTAAGTAATGACAAGAATAATCATTTATGTAATCGATAAACACTTTACAATTGTGCAGCTCTTGATGAAAAACAACAGAAACAACAAACGGCTTTATGGGAATTAATCAAAACGGAAGTAGCCTATGTGAAGACCCTTAAAGTCGTCACAGATCTCTTCCTAGCTTGCTTAGTACATCTGCAAGCTGCGAATATCCTTCGGGATATAGACACCGGTAAATTGTTTTCGAATATTGGAGACATCCTCGACGCCAATGTACAGTTCTGGAAAACACATCTATTTCCTTTGGTGAAAGAGATGCGGTCAAGTAGAAGACCTCCGCGTCTAGATGCAATGTGCGACGGATTTTTGAAATTGAAAGACTGTTTCCATGCATACTACCGATTTTGTGGTGAACAATCGCGATGTCAACATTACTGCCGTGAAAATCTAGCACATAATGATCTCTTCACTGCGTATTTAGCTTGGTGCGAGACTCAGAAAGAATGTAATCGTCTTAGACTTATGGATATCTTGGTACAACCCATGCAACGACTCACCAAATATGGATTATTGTTGAAAGCCATCCTGAGGAATACTGATGATGATATTGATAAAGATAATTTAAACATTATGGTAAGTGTAATCAGAAAAAAGAGTCAATAGGAGTAAGTGAATACTTCATTATTGTTTCAGATTCGATCTGTTGACGATTTTGTCAATAATGTGAACTTCAGTTTAAAGCAGAAACAGGATAATGAACGCCTCAAAGGAATTATTGCAAGGATAGAGAGTTATGACATTGTGGTAAGCGATATTGTCCATGAAACTTCAGCTGTAAGCTGTAAATCTAAATTGTATTCTTCAGGAAACAAAAGACGATGACTTAGAGAAACTGGTCAAGAACTACAACCAATTAGATCTTACAAAGCCAATGTTGGGATGTCCCCCTGAACGAAGACGTCATCTCCTTCTAGAAGGTGATCTCAAACTTAAAGATAGCAACACTTCTAAGGTAAGTCTTTTTCCCTCTTCGCTAGAATCGGTGCCTTAATCAAAATACTTTCATTTCCTAGATGGAAGTCCACTGTTTCCTCCTGACAGATATGCTCCTAGTCTGTAAACAATCAACCAAAAAGGGTGGCGCTACAATGCGAGTAGTCCGACAGCCATATCTCATCGACAAGCTAGTGATTACCGAGATCAATAAAGAAACCCCAACCCTAGCTTGCGTGTACAAAAACGAATTAGATATGGCAATCGGTGCGTTCCTCTTACAAAACAGCGATGCGAAGAAACTGAAAAGTTGGAAAGAAGGAATTACCAAAGCGCAAACACTCTACGCCCAAGCTAAACATACCTCTCATCATAATATATCTGTCGAAGGAGAAAGTATAGAGACAGAATACAGTTTTGAATTTGCTCCGGATGCAGATTACCATTATTGTCTCCAAGCACCAAGGTCACCTCTAGCTTCATCTAGTCGTGCTAGTAGAGTATCTTCACTAGCGCACAGTCATAGCGGGTCAGTAGAAATGAATGACCAAAGTTCACTTGGATCTTGTAAAGCCGTCTCCGTGGAGAATGATCAACGCACTGCGAGTATTTCTAGTGATGAAGGAGTTCAATCGTTACCACCCGATCAGAAATCTCCTAGTGGAGGATCAGCAAAGAGTTCATTCAAAGGCCATAGGATGTTTAATAAGACGCCGAATACGTTATCCGTGCAACCTACATATGCCCATCATTTGGGGCAATCGTTGCCTAATTTAGCCCTTGGATCGCCTAGTACCATGAGCAATAATACGCTATCGGTGCCTAGTACGAGTAAAAATGGACATTTGTTGAGTCCCACGCATAGAGGGATTTCCTATCCTCCGCCTTCGCCAACGAGGGGAAATCTGCGTAGAGGAATGGCGATCAGTCAAAGCAAGAATCCTCCTTTGATCAAGACCAGACATGTTACTTCTAGTGCTAGTACAGCTGGTGGAGGAGAGTTTGATGTACCTGTTATTGCTGGTAAGTGATGATTGTTTTTTTGTGTATTTGAGAGTATTTTGAGCATAATGTTGTTGTTCTAAATTGGTGAAAATATCAGAATGGAACTACATTATGCGCAATAATTCATAATTATCATGAAAAATGTTCATTGATTGACTTTTTCTCTCTCTGTGTGTTGACCCTTTTCATATACGTTAGAAGAAGAAAACAGTGAGACGACGTAAATGTCGAGTCGCATCATCATCGAGTCTCTCATCTTCTCTTGACTTGACGCAAATGCCAAAAATCAAAAACCATGCGATACTAAACAAACTAAACAAACGGTTTCTATTAGACATGAACAACATCCATCACCAAAATCGATTTTTCACTCCTATACCTTAAATCCGATTCAATGCAATCACCTACAATTGATCTTAATATGTGAATATGTAGATCAAAATGACAGCGATACAAAATGGCGGCGGCCAGACCACTAATGTCAAACAAAATGGCCTCCACAGGCATGTAAGAATCGAACGAAATATGCAGTGTTTACTTGCACCTTAACTAAACACTTAAACGACAACCTTTTCCCTTCCTATCAGCGTTCACTTCACAATTCTCATGCGACTGATAATGTTATCGTTATCAAATCACGCTCGAACAATGCCGCAACTTTCGGTGAGCACCTTAAGTTTGCCCCCTTAAAGTTTCAGTATAATATTTCTGTTTGATTTTAATCCTATCACACGCAAACACATAATTTTATGGTATAATGCTTTGTTATTATCTTTTTTTTTTCTTTAATTGGAAAAATTCCTGATTATTAATTATTAAGTGAATGAATTGGTTCACGAGTTATTTAGAATGTTTGCATCTAGCGTCAACACTACACGCCTTTTAGCTCAAACTTATTTCTTATACATCAATCGCATAGTTTTCTTCTTTTTTTAGTTTCTCTGTTGTTGTTGCAAGCATTTTTACGATGAAAATTTGCAACAGAAATACTGCAACTTGCAACAAAACAGTTGAAAGTTTACTTTTATTCGTTGTTTATAGCAACAATTTATAGCAAAATCCTATAAGTAACAACACTTTGAACTTAACTAATTCCGTTTCTAGGTGTAAGTCCTGAAGATGTAAAAGATTTTGGAGATTTTAGCCGCGGCCATCATAGACAAGCAATGAAAAGAGCCCATCGTAGCGACAACAAGAGATACTATACTGCTGGAACCGTAGATGACATAAAAGTACTTGAGAAATTAATTTTTGTTTAATTAATTTACTTCTTTAGGTATTTATATTAATCTTTTTTTTTTAGAAAGAAGAAGCGTCTACTAGCGGTATACAAAAACGTTCATCGTGGAACTGTTCGAGTTCAAGTTCCCTCACACATTCAACAAAATCCGACCAGAACACCTAGCAGCTTCCAATTCCCAATTATGATGATAATTACAATAAACATAAAGAAAACACAATTTTAAGAAGCATTGCAATGAATTACGAAACGTATTTCCAAGTGGAGCAAATTGTCTCGAGCTTCCTTGCGGTAGCACTAATTGTATTCCTACTGATATTATATTTTATAATCAGCGGAATTCATTCACTTTATTGAATGCAAATCGCAAAAGCAATTTATATGCAGCAGACAAAATGATTGATATCAAGTGAAGTTCCAGTAATTATGTCTTCCTCGATAAATTGTCTGCATGATTTGTCTCTAACGATTCGAAATTGTTTTCAATCTTATTAATGGAAGAAACAAATAATAAGCTAGAAATATATAATATATATTAATACCTTAGCGGACCAACAAATTAATAACAAAGAGATTATCTTTTAAGCGACATAAGAACAACAAGACACAAAGAATTAAATTGTCATAGAAGAGCGAATGTCGACGATTTGTTTTTGCTGTCTGACATTCGTTCATTTATCCTGCAAATTTGTAAATTGTACATACATAATTATATGAAAACTGTATACTTCTTAAAGTTTTGGAGTTGTAAATGGCGCTGATTGTGTTTGTGGCAGCCATCTTACCGATACATTCCATACAAGAAGAATTGAGGTATTATACACAATTTAAAATTAACGTTACTTACGATCATTTGAGAGATGATCAACGAAATACAGGCCTAATTTTGATACAAACTAATACAAAACATACAAAATATTATATAAAAGTATAGCGCAATTATAGAATATATATATAAATATATGACATTTGAGGTAAAGTCATATCAATAGAGAATAAAATATTTGAAGAAATGGAAACAAAGCATATTTGAAAGATATATTATATATATATATGAAAATATTTGGAAATTTGTACGTATTTTAATGTCCAAGTTTTTAAAATTGAGCAAAAATTTAGAACAAAATAACACAGTATTTAGAGCAAATGTCAACGAATATTTTTGACGTAGAACGCTTTTTAGCAGGAAACATGCAAACAAATTATTCAAAATGATATGAAAGACCAGACCACAGTCTTATGTTGAGTTTTCAATGTATTGATCTTTGTCAGGGATTAAAATTTTTGCATTTTGCATGTTAAAATACAATTATTAATCGGAAATCAAATCCCTATCGCGACCTACTTTGAAGATTAGCGTTTTAGTAATATATTGTACATAGAGACGTATATCAACACTTACAAAAAAGCAGCAAATGAATAATAAATTAAAAGACATTTATATGCTAAAAGACAGAAGTGTTATTAGGTTGATAATGTGATGATGTTCTTATTGTTTATTTCGAAATTATGTGCAATTGTAAAATAGATGAATGGATAGAGTTATAACATGCGATATTTAGATTAAATCTTAGAATTTATTGGGTTATTATGTAATGCAACATCGATTGATAAGAAACGCGATAAAAAGCGCGAGAAACAGAAAGATGAGCTGAAAGAATAATTATTTATTTTTGTTATATATGCCTATATTTTTAATACGTTTTGCTTTTTCTTTAAACTGATATTAGTGAAATTATTTTCTAATTGAAGCATCGAACAACCATTGTAGAGAAAATTGTAAAACAAAGAATATTTATTAATTTTGTTATGTATACCTTTTTGAAAACTTATGTTATTATATACATTCTGATTTTTGAAATAGAAGTGATATTAAACAATGAATAATATGATTTTATAAAAAAAAAAAAAGACAAATTATCCCAAGTTTAAATATTTCATTTTGCAATTTTAACGTAGGCAACTTAATTTACAACAAATGCGAAATTAGTTGCAGCCGGAATATTTTTGATTTTTATTCTAACCGTACACTTTTCAAAAGAAAATAAATTTGTTTAACAAAATAATAGAATAATGGAAGAAAAACCTGAATCATCTCAATGTCCAATCTGCGAACGGGAGTTTCCACCACAACAGATCGAAGTACACGTAGATCGTTGTATCTTTCTAAATTCCACTTCAATGAACAATGTAAATAATGATTTGCCTCAACCACAAGCAGCAAGTCCTTTTCGAAAGGCACAAAAACGCCCAGCATCTAACGAATCCATAAATAAACCAGCAAAATCTCCAAGACAAGAGACCACAATACTACCATCAACATCTTCTGCTTCAACAACATGTGAACAAAGTAAATCCTCTGAATTTGATTTTACCACACCATTAGCAAAGCAAGTCGAACCGAAATCTTTGAATGATTTCTTTGGACAAGAGGGAGTACTAAATAAGAACAGTGTTTTGTGGAAATTGCTGGAAAAAGGTGAGATACCAAATATGATTCTATGGGGACCTCCAGGATGTGGGAAAACCTCTCTAGCTTCAGTTATCAATGGAATATGTAAAGAGAATAATACAAAGTTAAGGTTTCAAACATTATGTGCTGCTAATTCAGGAGTAAGTGATGTAAATAAGATTGTTATGGATGCAAAAATGCAGCATAAGTTTGGTAAGCAGACTATACTTTTTATGGATGAGGTGCATAGATTTAATAAGAAGCAACAGGATATTTTCCTGAAGCATGTGGAATTGGGTGATATTTGTTTGATTGGTGCAACAACTGAGAATCCATCATTTAGTATAAATAGTGCATTGCTAAGTAGATGTAGAGTTATAGTTTTTGATAAGTTAGATGAAAAGAGTGTGCTAAATATTCTAAAGAGAGCTGTTAGGAAGTTTGGAATTGAATTACATGAAGAACAAGCTGTTAACAGGTAAATCTGTTGAATGTTACTTGAATTAGTATTTAGATTACCTTTAAATTGTAGAGATGGAGAGGTATCCTTACACATTGAAGAAGAAGCTTTGAAATGGTTAGCCGATACATGCGATGGTGATGCTCGCATTGCCTTAGGAAATTTTCAAATTATCCTGCAACAAAATACAAAGAAGACTGGATTAATCTCTGTGGACGATATCAAAGAAGGAATTAAGGTATTAATATGAACGATTTAATTTGACTTTCTATCTTGTGATTTTCCTATAGAAATCGCACCTTTTGTATGATCGCCGAGGAGAAGAGCATTACAACATCATCTCTGCAATGCACAAATCCATCCGAGGTTCGGATTCCAATGCAGCTTTATATTGGACAACGAGGATGATCGTTTCGGGAGAAGATCCTAGGTTCATAGCTCGACGTCTAGTGAGAGCAGCAAGCGAAGATATTGGGAATGCTGATCCAATGGCATTGCAATTAGCCGTTTCTACTATGCAAGGATGTCAACTATTGGGCATGCCTGAAGCGGATGTTCTTCTTGCACAATGTGCGATTTATCTTGCCAGAGCACCCAAGTCGACGGAAGCTGATACTGCACTTGGGGCAGCTAAAAAAGTCATTAAGAATTGTCAAGGTGTACAACCTGCAGTACCTATGCATATTAGGAATGCTCCTACAAAACTTATGCGTGAATTAGGTACATTATACAATTGTTTTGACATTAATGGCTTTTATAATGTTCATTGTTCAATTTACAGGATATGGTCAAGTGAAACCTGGTACTAGACCTTCTTTCATGCCCAAAGGATTGGAACATGTGAATTTCTTTAATAAGAAACTATAGAAAACAAATATATTTTGAGTGATATTTTTGTATGTTATGTTATGAAAATAAAATAAATATATTTGGCCACTTTACAAATAAATTAAAACTGATGAAGGAGTAAGTAAATCATTTGTTGTTTCATTCATTCGTTTTTACTATTTGTTCCTAATATTATAATTAAGATTATCTGTAGTATAATCTACAGGCAGTAAAATTAAAATCAAATGTTTCACTACGGATTCATCCTATCATTGTTTTGTCTTTTTACTAGATTTTTCTTATATAAAAACAAAGATAAATAAAATTATCATTACACAGCAATTTTTTTGTCTCCTCCTTTAAATCAATTTTCTTTTTGTATATCGTAACGAAATTTCATTAATCGTATATATATATAAGTCACTTACGAATGTAAATATTTATATAAAGTTCTTCAATTCGATAAAAATTAAAACAAAAATCAAATTAAAGTTGAACTGGGACCACCACACAACCTCGCAAATCGAACATGAAAAGCTACGTATAGCATTTCATCTACAACACCACAAGATGTTACATCAAACAGAGCTAAATAATTGCCAAAAATATCATACATGCATACATAATATCGTTTGAACAATAAAATTATTACTATAAAATTCAATTTTATAATAAGATGATTGCAGTAGTTATTTGTTTTTTATCTATAGTTGCTTATCATTTTCAGAGTACACTGTGCACACTTCAAAAATTAATTATTAACTTAATATAAGTAATATATTATATTACTTTCGCAATTGCAGTTTCTTTCCCTTCACTCCGACAATAGTTCACTCGACAAAACACAATAAAACGTTTCTTCTTCATGTTGTTGTTAATGAAGTTTTTCTTTCTTCTAATATCAACATGCTTGTAATTAAAACGGCATAAAACTAAACTAGAAAACATAGTCAGGCCCAGCCATATCAATAGCCCATCGGAATTTATCGCGTTGTGTCTTATTATAAATCTTCTCAAGAGGCACATCATACTTCTTGCACCAAGCCACCGATATCCTCGGATCCAAATAATTCAGTTTCGACGTGCCCAACGCAATCGTCTTATTCTCATCACGATCCGTCTCCTGGATCTCTAACTTCGTCAGTTGTTCCTTCATCTTGGCCAATTGTTTCTTTTTCTGATCAAAGACAGTTTTCTCCTTGACACTGCCATGTTTAGCATCCCTCTGTGCATCCTTAACACTCCGTTCGGCATCTTTAATTTGCTCGCGTTTCGCATCGATTTTCTCTTTAAGCTTCTCCATGGATTTCGCATGGTTCTTAGGGACAGCCCGTTGATGGTTACACAATATGGCCACGGCCCTATTCGCTCTGTTATACGCCAAGATCTTCTCCGACAGCGAATCGTCCGCGTTCGTCAACTTATCTAATTGCTGCTGCAGCGTGATTGAAGCGTTATATGTACGGAAGACTTTCGCTGTTAAGCCATCCATCAGCTCCATGAGATGTTTATTCATGACGGTCGTGTTCAATCGATCGAAGAGATCATCACCCGGGGCTTTATTCTCCATGAACAATTGCAGATTTTTAAACACGCGCTTCTCCACCGGCACTTCATTATAGTACCGAATGGAATCCTTACCAAGGAAGTCGAATACGACGACGTAGTCTTTATCGTCGCGCCTTTCGTGTAATTGAATATGTTCGACACGAAGCGAACAACAGCCGACGGTATCAGCTTGATCCTCGTCCTTTTCATTACCTGCTCTGAGCGCTAACTTATCGATGAAATACAAGGCGACTGCACGTTGCCGAATTCGCATCTCCTTCGACTTCCAATCGTCCTTATACTCCGAACGTATCTTATCAATGCATTTATGCAACCGCCTCGCCGTCTCATATTTCTGCCAATCTTTCTCACCCTTGAGTTTACTACTTGGATTCAACATGATATATTTAACTTGGTTTTGAACGTTTTCGGTCCATGAACACAACCAAGTCACGGAAGGATCATGTCGAACTTCCTTCCACTTGCGACCTGCTGGCGGCTTTGGGATAACGGAATCCTTGCTACAGTTGATGAGGACGTCTTCAGGACGTAAACGTTTTTTCAACATGCCCATTTTAGGATGTTCGCCACGACCTCGAAAGAGACCCGGCGGTTCAATTTTGAAGTTACCGATGCGCTCCTTGTGTCCATCAATAGTACAAAAACCATATTCCTTGAGGATTTCCTCATTCTTCTCTTTGAGCGCGAGCTTTTCTTCTTTTGTGCGATTGCGATTCTTCTCGGCAACGTCCATGAAATACGCATGCATTTTCTTGAAGTTGCATTTCTTCAAATCGGTGATCTTCTTGCGTTCCTCGTCAGTCATGCATTTGCGCCAATCCTTGAAGAAGTTATTGTTGAATACTTCCTTGGTGGTGTAGTCATGATCTAACATTTTGGCATAGAAACCGGCGACTTCTTCAGCTTCCTCGCTTAAATGCATCTCTTTGCCGTCATACAGGAATTTTACGTTGCTTGGAATGCGTTCATACAGTGGGGCGAAAACAGGTCCTTTGTGTTCCAGAAATTTCCACTTTGTGCCATCATCTCGCTTTTCTTCCTCCCACCTAATATAAAAAAACAGATTTTAAAATTGTGCTTTACTAATATTTAAATTATAATGAAATATGCTCATACTTATTATTAACATAAAGAATTTTGTTTTTAGTAAATTCATTATTGTTTTCGATCAATCTTCTACTTTTCCAATCAGATTTAAAATAAGAGAACCTAACCTCACTTTTAAGATTTAACCAACGACGACTATTACGTTTGAAATGTGAATTAACTATGTTGCCACGTGCGATAGTAATTATAGAACGTAATTTGTACCATCGCGTAAGGCGCATATTGTTAAATATTATTAAATATTATGGTTGACCCAATGTTACCGATACATGCTGTCGTTTCCTTGTCGACTAAATATAAAAATCATATACAAGGTGTAACCTACATGCACTTCTGACAGAGTTACTACAGTTATTCATTTCTCGGTTATATTTAAAATATATAAAATTTCTAAAATTCATTTTGATATAATCACCTATTCCTAGATTAATTATGAATTATCTTTTCTTCAATTTTAAATTAACTAACAAATTATTTTGACATTGACACTCCTTATATGTACTACATTGGCGATAGTAGCGCCACCAATGCAATAAATATCGTACTAAAAACATCTGTATACGCCACCTACATACTTAAGAAGAACTAAAAGTCAAATTCAAACTCACCATTTCCAAACTTCCTGCTCTTCCTCAGCCTTCTTTTTCTTTTTCTTGGAAGGACTAGTTGGCTCTTCCTTTTTAACAGTTGCTGCTCTGGTGGCGGCAGCTTTTGCTTTCTTTCCTTTCCTGGACGGTTTAAAGTCTTCCTCCTCCTCTTCAACATCGGAATACGAACGCTTCTTCGACTTCGATTTCTTCGACTTCTTCACTTTGATAACAGGCTTCTCGTCCTCATCAGACTCTATAAACTTGCGCTTCGCGTTTTCTAGACGTTTCAACTAATAAAATAATCAAGAAATGTTAATAAATCGTGGGAATATACAAACAAATGACAATGCTCGTCTTACCAAGGGAACATCTTCCTCACTATCATCCTCCTCCTCTTCTTGAGTTGGTTCTTCCTCCGGTTCTTCATCATCCTGCTCCTGTTCCGGATCGTCCACACCATCAAACTTCGATTCGTCCTTGAAGTGTGATAGATTATAATCACAGCTCGATGCTTGAGAGTAATTGGCTCGTTCATATTTCTCATCATCATCATATTCGTCTTTGATTACAACTTTTTGATCATCGTCGTCGTTGTCCTCTTTAATAAAAAGTCGCTTTTCATCATCGTCATCATTGTAATTACCATTTGCTTGGGAATCTGGCTCTACTTTAATTTTAGGTTTAGATTCTTCATGGGTATTATCTGCATAAAATAGCAATTATTGCAAAGTTTCATTCACAAAAATAAACAAAACATTTTACCTTCTTTGTGTTTGTCTGATTTCCTATCCTTACGGTCCTTATCCCTGTGCCTCTCCTTATCCCTATGTTTATCTTTTCCTGAACTACTACTATGCCTATGTCTGTCTTTATCCTTGTCCTTGCTTCGTTCTTTATCCCTATCTTTATGTTCTCTACTGCTTCTCTCCTTGTCCTTATCCTTTGATGATGATGATTTATGCTCTTTAGAAAGGCTTTTATGCTCCTTATCCTTGTCCTTGGAAGAAGAACTTGAAGACTTATGTCTATCTTTATCCTTACTCCTATCCTTATCCCTATGTTTATCCTTCTCTTTATCTCTGCTTGAAGACTTGTGTGAAGAACTTTTATCTCGACTACTGCTATGATGTCTATCTTTGTCTTTAGAACTCTTGTGTTCCTTACTTCTGCTGCTTTTATGATCACGATCCTTATCCCGATGCTTGTCCTTATGCTCGGACTTACTGCGGTGTTTCTCCGAGGAATAACCGTTGGTTACGCCGTTCTCACTGTGATGGTTATTCTAAACAAGCCAAGCAAAAACTATGATTAACTCGGGAATAGAGAACGATATAGGCATGTCGTTATTTCTATTTAAAAGACAGATTGTTAAACTCGAATTGCCAGCATGACCTATTTGATTTGACACGACAGAAGTCGGGCAATTCGAGAAAAGAGTACGCCGGCATGGCCGCGTTCAACCAGACGTGGGACTTAGTCTCTGACGCCATTTTGGGACTTAGAAAATTTTCGCATCGGCCGATCGCGCTACGAGTGAATCGCGTGTTCAGGCGTTTTAAACGATAATCGAGATGAGCCAAATTGAAGATGCGAATAAATCTTATTGAATTCAGTACATACCGAAGGTGATTGTATCTTAGGAATCGCAATATCGTCGTCCATCACGGCGTGTTCGTAGCACAACACTTTGCCGTTCGCTGAGGTTGTTCGAGAGTGAACAACACGAGCAGCTCGCCGTTGACAAAGTACTGGATTTGAGCTTGTGCGCAAGCGCCACATCCGTATACATTGTTTCACAGGTTGCGTTCTTCTTCTGATTTGCAGGCATTATGACGAAAATGAATTCAAATCAAAATCAATTTTCCACTGATTATTTATAAAGAAATAATATTCGATGAAATAAATATGATATGCATGTTTGATTGCGTTGGGACATTTGATTTAGATGGCAATTTTTTTTTCAGAGATGGCTAGATGAGACACGGTTTACACTGATAATTTTGACATTATTTTTTTTGTTTTTAAATGTTGTTTAAGTTATCTTTTAGGTAAAATACATGTTCGAATTTAGTTTATGAATTCAGAAAAATGACCCATTCATATTTTCATAGCCTTATATTATTTTTGTTTGTTTATATTTTATAACACCCACCAATAATCACATTTTACAGCTTAAAATTTCAACAATATGTCAACAGTATCGCTTTCATTGTCAATATTAAATAGCTCTGTTATAGACATTTCCTAGCTTTACTTACAAACACGTTGTTAATAACGTCGTTAACAATCATGTTAGTGAATTGACCATTCACATTTTAAATTCTCATTTATACACCTTAACATTATCAAATTGTGACCATAAGCATAGCAGTAATATCAGTTATCATAAAAAAACATAATAAGTAAATAATCTTACAATTCTTCCTCTCCTTAAGACATGAAAGCTTATTGCTGTTGTGCTTAAGAGAAAATATGTACAACATGACTTGATTAAGTGAAATGTCCTTAATTTTTTAAGATTTCATAAATTTGTACAAGTTTTATTGCACTTATGCTACTAGCATAGAACTAAATAAAGCTGTAGTAGTCGCATAAGTCTCCGACGAATCATATATATGTATAACATAGTTAGA
>JARJDU010045049.1:0-10525 GCA_030264695.1 Lissagria laeviuscula
GTTTGAAAGAAAAAGAAAAATGTTACAAAAACTAGTTAAATCAGGAAAAAATTAAACAAAATCAAAAATAGAAGGTTGGGAAGGTTGATGGTAGTGCGGGAGAAAGTTTGGTTAGATTAAAATATATCGAGCAACGCCGAGGAACCAGCTAATAAGTTCCTATAGCACATATGAACATATTTTAAATAAGTATTTTCTAAATTAAAAAAAAAAATTATAATTATATGACATCCTATATATGCTTTTAATCAAACTTAAAACTTAAGTTAAAGTTAAGCTAAAGTATATTGCACTCACTTTGCCTTTTATCCTTCCATTCAAAGCAAGTTTTTTTTCATGCTTTTTATCTCTTTACAATTTCTCTTAAGTACTTCTTCTTCTTCTTCCTCCTCTTTTCTTTTGCGTAACTCGGGTAACCTTATATTCATCCTGTTTGATACAGAGCTTCATATTAAACGTGTACAGCTTGCGTTTGCGTCGAGTTACGAATTGCTGCAGGAATACATATTCGCTCACACCCACGCACGGGTTTTAGATCCAGGACGAGTGAGTAAAGTGAGTAAAGAAAGATTAAACGCACAGATAAAACTCATAGATTAGTACTGCTTTGAAGGCGAATGAATATTGCAACCGTATATTAGTCTTCTTTTCAAAGTGTTTAAACTTCTTTTCTTATATTTTTCTTCTTCTTCACCGGGTTTTCTCCTTTCTATATTCATACTTTTGGTGGTTATCTTTAAAAAGATAAATATACATTTGTGTTGGATGAATTCAAAGGAAAAATGTACTTATACTTCTTAAATAAACATTATAATACTTGCTGGTGGATAAAAGTATATGTTTTGGGGCAGTTAAAATATATATTTTGATGCATACAATTTGAAACAAATAAAGTTGAAAAAAAAACAATATAATTAATGAACTGTAATAATTGAGGTTAAGTAGATGTACATCTGAATATGCTCTATGTACTCAGAAAACAAAGCAGAATCAGATTAATAGGAAATTCAAGTTGAGAATTAGGTTAAATTGAAGTTGAGAATAAATATAATCTACTCTACCTAATAATAATAGGAAAAGTTAAGGGACGACGCGGTATCGACAGAAAGCTGTCCTGGAGAGTATCACAGAAGATTTCGCTGCATACGCTAAAGTGATCGCTAATGTCAAGAAGAACAGACACGGCACATGAAAGAAGAAACGTTAAGATAGAAGAAAGAAAATCAGAAAACAGCAGCAATAAAACAGAACATAATAGCATAATTAAAATAAAATCACAAAAACTTTGGTTGGATATAAAAATTCGAGAGAAGAAATGATAGATTTGAATGGGGTCTAAACCAATAGACAATTTTATGATTTTTTTTGGTATTAAATATATAGTAAACACTCCGGGTTTTATGTATGTTGTAGAGCAACATAATTAATTGTTAAAAACATTTTTTTTTTAAATATTTTGTCAATATATATAGTTTATCACTGCATTAGCAGCTACATCCGTAGACGGCCTCCGGGATGTTGCCTCTCGCTGGCTGCATGTTTTGTGAAGAACTGTAACATCGTAGAACAATCGGATTGGTTAAAACCAAAATTAAATTGAATTCTTTAGGATTTAGCAGAGAATTTTTTCGAAATTCAAAAATATACCAAAATGGTGTCAATATGAAATAAAATGTCTTTTTTTTGCCTAAAAAAATCGATATTTAAATAATCATGTAAAATCTAAAAATTATAAAAAAACATATGTTACATATTAGAGAATTCATTTTTACATATTGGAAGCAAAGAATGAGCAAAATCTGTTGGATAGGTCTCGAGATTTTTGTACAGCCAGTTGAAGAAATATGGTTTGCAGAAAATAGTAGTTAGTGTTCTAAGTGCGAAAAGCGCCCTATTCTTGCGCGATTGCTGCACCACCAACCAGCAGGAGATACCAAAATTAATAATAGTTTCTTTAAGCCGTCATCACTCATATATAGATCAGTAGTATCTATAATTAGCATGAGCAAAAAAATTAAATGATTAAGTCATTAAAGTCGAAAAAATACATAACGAATTCATAAAAATTAAACCATAATTCCCATAATAAAAACCCAGTAAAACGTTAATATATTCTTTCTTCTTTAACACAAGCCACACAGCAAAAAAGGCAAAATTGTTTTATTCTGAAATGAAAATTATTTTTGCCCTCATCACAGCATAATCAAATTACAAGCAGATCTTCTTGCACTGTTAATATCCCTCTCTCATTTTTTCTTTTTTCAGCCATAGCATGAAAATTGCACAGTACAATTTCCATTAAAACTGCGCGCAAGCGAAAACATCTTAATGGTTATTTTCATACTGTGCACTATTATTATTTCCCTTTTATCTTCTTTCCATCCTCAGCCCCCAAACTACAATCCCACTCTATCCCATCCTTATTACAATTTCACCATTTTTTCGTTTCGTTGTGCTTAATTCAAGCTTGGCCTGAAATAAATGCAAATATCATTGCCAGCCACGAGCGCAAATGCCACAAGAAACCACCAAGAAACGCATTACCACGAACGAAGGCGGCTATAGCTGCTGATGCAGTGGTAGCAAAAGTGTAGCAATTGCAGCAATCGCTGCACAATTGCAACCACCCCGAAACAATGTATGTATATTCGGTGGTTTCCTCACTTATTCTATTTTTCTTTTCTTTGAACTGGATGTGTGGTCGGAAAAATCTCGTACGATGTTTTGTTTCCATTTGAATTTGTTGGGTTTATTTGTGTTCTTTGTTATTGTTGTTTTTGTTGCTGTTGTTGTTGGAAATTGATGCAAAGCTAACCAAGAAAGGAAGAGAAAACCAAGACGGAAACGATGACGCGCCCGCAATCTAACGAAACAGTAATGGATGCTGGACGTAATATATTCTTGTTGTTGCTGGGTTGGAAGGGTGTGAGGAGAGGAAGGATGCGGAAGGAGAGCGAAATGCAAAACGCGAGCGTCGCAGGAAGTGATGCCGAGGCACAGTTTTCTTCAATTCTACTTGTTGGGTATTCATTTTTTGCAAATGGTAGTGGCGTTTGTTTCTTGTGCAGTATTAAATAAGATTTGCTTTTATGTATTCTTTCATTTCAACGCTGCCATCAATTACTATAATTGCTAGTATCACAAGCAATTTTTGCTGTCTTTGGGTAGTTTCATTATTTCTCGCTTTGTTCACTTTTCACTTTTTTTCTGGGTTATTAGGGGTTATTATTGTGGATATCATTTGTGGCTTTTCATTTTGATATGAGATTTTTGTTTTATAGTTGCTAGAGGATGCTGTTCAGAGGTAGGAATTGCAGGCTGTTTTAATTAGTTTTAATTGGACGGGAGCTAAGCACTAGAACATTAATTACAGCGGTAATTTTGCGAACGTTGTTATAGTTTGCTCATAGCTTGGTATATTCATTTAAAATTTAGTTTTATTTAGGGCGGACTAAAGAATAAATTGTTTTTATGAATATTTTTGAGTATTAGAAATAAAGCAAACATTTTGTGCTTTTAGTATATTGTAGAACAACAATTTTCCGTTCTCAAAATATTTGCTTCTCGATGGCTGCATATTTTGCATACATCTGGTTGATCGTAAAACATCTTAACTTTTAAAAATCCAAACTAAATTGAATTCCCACCATGTAACATAAGACTTTTTTCGACATTCAAAAAAATACCAAAATGGCGGCAATTTAAAACACAAAGTTATGTTTTGGCTAAAATATCAATCTTCATGTGCTCAGATATAATCTTAAAATTAAAATATCACCAAAAAAAATTGTACTACATGATAGAGAATTTATTTCTACGTACTGTAAGCCAAGAAATCGGTTGGATAGATCCAGAGATTTCTTCACAGCCAGTTGAAAAAAATCTTATTTTAAGAAAAAGAGAGGTAAAGTTCTATACCGATACATCGTTTAACTACAATATTCTTGACATCCTTAGAATCACAAAAAAGCAAAAAGATAACTCATGCTTTAGCAAATATGATTATTTTCTAATACTCCAATAACAATTTAATCCAATAACAATCAATCAACATATCTGTAAATTATAATTCTACCTCATTCTACACTAAACGTGTCCCATTATACCACTTATACAATCCCAACAAAATATACCTCAAGCGATCCTGTAAAAGCCACGTTCAATTACCAATTACTCAAACATTGCCAAATAATTTCCCACAGCCACTTCTCAGGAAATTCGACTATGTACAACTAATAGTCACTTTCAAGAAGGTACATACACACAAGTACGTATTGTGTTCGCATCCTATTTCCCTTGGCGTCTTCTTCTTCCTCACTCAACTTTAATAAGTCCTCACTTCGATAAGTTTCGAGCCGCTTCTTGAAACTCAAAGGTACGCTTAATGATATTATAAAGACCATTGAGAATTATTATTGCTCCATGTGGTTGAAGTATAAGACTATGCTGACTACACGTGTGGATTCTTAGAATAGAGATGTTCTATCCAAGGAGTGTCTAGAATGAATAGTTTCCTCTTAGAGAGGATATTCCTGTGAAATATGTTGGCACATCTTTTGTGTTGGGGCAACCCTCGGTTGATACGGAATGGCCAGTATTGGTTAGTAGTCTCGTAAAGATATGAAATTGGGGTGGTTGAAGACAATTGTTCTCGATTCCCACTAGGTTTCCCTTGTTATCTCCACGTAAAGTCCCTTTAACTTATTTTCTTGTGCTTTCCCTACTAATTATTAGAATACTTGGCATATTTTAGGTTTTAATTTATTAGTTGAATATTAATAAAATATACTAACCGTTTGGTAAATTAATTAAATATTGTATTATTTTTGTTACAGAATTTGGACCAAAATGTCTGTCTGCGTCTACTTGTAGAGCTGCTAAGGACTTTTACAAAAGTGGTGAGTGGCGCTTTTATTTATAGAATGCTAGTCGTTATATGAAGGAAACTTTCAACGTAATTATTGTCTCTTTAATTCTGGCCGATGTCGCGTCGTGCTGAAAATGGTTAAAACTTCTAAAATTGCGTCGCTTTTGTTAGAATCATTGAATGTGGAATTTCCTTTGGCACCGACCTCTAGCTTTTAACATTTTGCGCTCCGTTTGATAATATACAACTAAACAACTAACATGCTATACTAAATGTTAAAAAACTTTCTCAACAATATCTTCAGATAGCATCTTAATACAATTAAGTATTTATTAAATTTGAATACCATATTAAAATAAGTTTGTATATTTTATCCTTGAAGTCTTAAGCTTTTCTGCGTTAATATAAATACACTGTATATTGCAAAGAAAATTATTTAAAAGACCGCAGAATAGTTGGAAAAACCGCAAAAGCCGCCAGTATGCGTTCTCTTTACCACATCAACATTTTCTCCATTCCTCTAAACCCCCTAACTCTTACATGTGGTCACTTTTCATCCATATTCTATCACCACCTGATAGCCTTTTGTGTAGAGAAAGTCCGTGCAAAAAGCAAACTTTCATGCTCGTACGCGTTCAATCCATTCCTCTGTTACATTTTCCAACTTGTCCACATACTCCTTCGGCTTTGTGCGCTGCTAGAAGTTTTGCTTCAGAGGAAATGCGTCACAATTCAAGCTTCTGCTTTCATTTCGTGCCATGAAATTGTCATTAAATTGAATACCTTGGTAGTTTGACACTTTTCAAAGACGATATCTAACCCAACCTAATTTTTTCAAACTTTATCATATATTTGACTATAGGAAAACTGTTTTTATTTGAAGAATATTTGAAGTTAGTTGCGAGAAACCAATGCGAATACAAATAAAAAGATTTATCATGATGGCGTGTTGTGATTCCAGTCTTCGAGCAGGTGAAATCAGTTTTCTTCACCTGCTCCGATTAAAGCATTGCTTTTGACTGGTTTTAGTCCTCATCGAGCGTGCAAAGTTAATACATCTATAGGAGTAAAACGCCACTTTGTGTACATGCAACTAAATCCTTTTGTGTTGATACCTGATTCTTGTTGCGATGTCTACCTGGTAGACTGTTGTTTTATTTATCGGTCGTTAGCCGTGTTGTCTCTGGTTTTCGTCGCGGGTACCGCACCCACCTGCCGGATTTCGATTGTCCATAGATGTCCGAACTTGTTTTGAACGCGAACGAGCTGCACGCTACCAACCAGGGGCAGGTGCAACTTAATTAAGACACGAATTCTTTCAAGTCTGAATATTAACCATGATTGAAAAATATCAATAAGAGGAGTATACAATTTAAATATTTGGAATTATTTAATTAAATATTTAAATTGGTACAAAATAATTTTTGATACATTTGCACAAGCCATGCAAGTTAAATGCAAAATTTGATATAAATGGAATGCTTTGTTTATTCAGCAAGCAGCAAGCATGTGGCACGCGTAATTAATGAATAAAGTACGCATTCCACATTCATTTGATATCATTTGATATCCGTTTATACATTTAGCATCGTTCCTGCGCCGCGTCGTTCCAGACACGAGCATTGAGCTTGCAGAGGGATGTAGAAGTTGGGAGTTGTGGAGTTAGCCGAAACATCAATCATCGCCAACACTACGCTATCATTGAATGTGTACGCGTTGGTTCGCTATAGGCCACCACTGTTTGCGGTCCTGTGCGGAAAGGACTGACGCGGCGGTTTTAACGACGGATTGCCCGTAGTTGAGGGATGAAGCGCCGTCGGAGCGTCGACGTTGTCATCGCAGCAAGCAGAGCTAGTGGAGAGAAATCGCGACGCCTCCGACCGCCCCAAGTTTTGTTTCATAAAGTGACGAGTGATTTATTGCCCCATATTGCTCGTGTTTATATTGCTTGTCACACGAATCCTAGGATACAAGTTTACGCTCATGTAGGAACGCTTTGACCCCTCTTAAAGCATTTTATTTAAAAGTTAAGTAAAAGCAAGGATTGGAATGTTATAACTAAAATGATGGAATTTACTGTTTATATGTTTCGTATGATAAGGATAGTCCTTGTTGTAGTATATACTCAATATTAATCAGTGCACAAACAAATTATTTTTGTCCTAGTTAGCTGATAATATATATTTTCTCATTTTTCTTCGTGTTTCGCTCAAGATTTATTAACAATATCTCTCTGGAGATTGCCCACTGCTATTCTGAGAGGTCTGAGAGTTCTTTTCTTCTCCTTTGCGATTGTGTTTTTGTTCTTCGTGCATTGTTGTGTTGAAATTAATCACATTGCTGACGGGTCCAGTGGGAATGCGTTAAATGACAGAGTTTTAATGAATACTTAATATGGAATTTTACAATAAAGTACGAAGGGAATGAATTTAATAAAATTTTTATTAATTTTCTTATCATTATTATTATTCTTAGAACAACATTTTTTGGCAAATTTTATTAGGGAACTAGACTTGTATTTTTTCCTCTTTGATCTCCACGATGGCTCAAAACCTTGTTTTTTCAACTGGATGTAAAAATATCTTGGTATCTGTCTAAATCATTTTGTTCATTTATTTTTTCCAATACGTGAAATTAAATTCTCTATCATGCAACATTTCAGATTTTTGGATATTTTTATTTTACGATTTTCTATGAATATTCGAATAAAGATTGATTTTTTTCGGAAAAAAAAACAATGACTCTTTATTTAAAATTGCCGCTATTTTGAGATATAATTATAACTTTTAAAAGGGGGCTTATGCTACATGGTAGAAGATTCAATTTAGTTTTGGATTTAATCAGTCCGGTTGTTTTTTAATGTACCAGTTCTTCGGAAACCATGCAGCTAGCAAAAGGAAACTTCCCGGAGCCTTCCAATCGATGCGCCAGCCAAGATGGTGAAAAAATACATATATATTAACAAAAAAAATATTTTGAAGAAGTAAAAATGTTGCTCTATAGCATGCAAAAATCCCAGAGTGTTTGCTTTATTTTTAATGGCAAAAAAAAGAAAATAGCTCATTTCTTGGACATTTAGGGCCACTTTTCATACGATTCTCGTACGTATTTGCTGCTGGAATAAGCTATTACGGTACTAGTACGAGAAGTAATCTAATAAGTACTAAAACACAAAACAGTTTACGTGCACCACTTGTTGTGTGAATTTGTATTGAAATATGCCGTTTTCCATACATGTAACAAAATATTTTTACTTTTTCTTAATTTGTTTTTATAAAATGTAGATCTCACTAAACTTATTCAGCAGCTATCAAAATCAATAAACCTAATGTAAAATTTATGCAAATCCATAACAAAATTTTAATAAACACCATTGTCACTTCCTGACCTTCTGCTTTTTACTCATCGCACCCTCTGTCACGGTCGAACCCCATAATACACTTTTTACATCAATTAAAGCTTGAGCCACCGATTGTTCCCTCGCAGCTTACATCGCAAGCCGCATACCTATCAGTAGCAAATCCATCAAGGCTCGTGCATGTACTTAGTTACCAGCAGTTATTATAGCATTGCGAGTCTGCATTCGCGTATAATTACCATAACAATATCTCACCCCATTCGCACTATCTCGCTCTACGTGCGCAACATACGTGTTGTGTGCCTTCCTTCACTGATGCGTAGTATGCGCAACGTTGTTATCTCTCGTCCTCGTTTGTAAACGTACGGGCGCGATGGGTCCTTCTGAATAGCGGGCGGGCGAGCGTATAAGGTCGACGTCGTCTACATGTTTACAATTAATCACATTTTGGGCTGGCTCCGGCTATATGTTATGTTATATTATACACGTTCCGCCATGGTGCAAAACAGTGGCACAGTCACGCATTATCGGCGTGTTCCGGGTGGCAAGCCCTTGGAGTGTGCGGCGGAGATATCGCCTCTTCTGAAAGCTTGGAGGGAAGTCGAGGTTCGGCTTGAATTTAAGCCAGTGCTATGGCATACCGAAGCAACGCTGAAAAGACACAACATCAAAGTTGTGCGCTACATTCTGCTGAACCAGCAAAGCCTGGCTTATTATCATTATTATCTTAAGCTCCAAGCATTAAACGAGAATCTGTTTCAGCTCTCCGACGATATTTTTCTGTTTGTTTTTCTTTCGGAAGGTAATAGCATTATTTTGTCCTTTTTAGGATGTTTAACCATAGAGTATATAGCATGCAAAATGGCGCTGATCTACTTGATATTATTTGTTGGTCTAAAACTATGCCACATGCGCAAATATATCAAATTTTGAACAAAAATGTGACAAAAATTCTTTTATTGAAGTAAAAAGTAGTTTTGAGGTTTGATCCTGTGCTCACACAATTCAGGATCGATTGCTGATCGTTCCAAATTGTTGGAGATGCATGCATGATGCACATTTCGGATTCGTCGCGCGATTCTTCTGCAAGAATGCTGAGAATAGTAAAGTAAGGGAACGAAGAAGAGCATCGGTGTTTCCTGCGAGGAATGGCAGCTGATATTCATTGAACCAAAAATTCACAGATTTACTCCTTGCTTTTATAGACGGATCGTGCGCGACAACTGTGTGTGGTGGTAAATTCGAAATTTTCACGTTGAATAAAATTTTAAGAGGAGTGGCATCTCCACGAAGGTATAAAATCAACTGGAATCGATTCATCGGTTTTGAGGAAGTTGAAATCCAGGATATAAAATGCTCCGGATTGTAAAAGTAAAATTCTTTGGATATCTCTGTCTAGGTTAGTGACGTCATTTTTATTCTGCTTACAAAAATTAATGATTTGTACTTTTGCAAAAACACAGGAAAAGTCGAAATTCCCCTCGATATACTACTTATATATTGCAAGTAGGGTGGAGGGTGTCAAGTCAAGTTATTATCCGCAAATGTCTAACATCTCCCCGGATACTTAACTTTAGCTGCAAATCCGCAAGCATCGCGTGCACCCAGGAATTCAGCGTGTGCCTGACACTGCGTATTCCATATCCAGATATTGCATTTTAGGGCTGAAGTGAAAGCATGCACACACCACACATACTTCTAGGAGAAGTTGACAACTGTTTGCTTTCCTTCCTGTCGTAGCTTTAACAGCTTTGGCACGGGAACTCAATATAGGGAGTTCGTCATATGTTTCTGCTTGACACAGAATGATGTCAAAGTTGACAGACAGGCTGCGATACAGGAAAAACGCTATTTTAATATCGATATCAACCTAAGAAGTCTATGATATTAAATAAATTATTTAAATATTAATTTTGTAAAATGCTACAATTAAATATTTAGTTAGTAAATAAAAAGTAAAACGTCAAAAATATTTTGCTTCAGGTAAATTTCAAACCTTTTCTTTAAGAAAAAAGAAGAAAAAAAAACTAAATCTTTATAAATTGCTTAGTGGTGTGCACTTGGCAAGGATTTTTCACAGCGGCGCGGTTGTACCTCACATTCCCTTATCAGTTCTTCGTCATCGTGAGCCAGAGTAGTTGGTATTTGGCATCGTGTTCGTGTCTAGGGATCGAAGGAAAGCAGCGCGATTTCGTTTTCAAGGAGAGAGTTTCGCGCCGCGTTGTCTACTGACACGAACGCCCAAAGTAAATGAGATAACGAACACGCGCTTTTATCCGTGCAATCCATCTTGTTGAAAC
>JARJDU010045113.1:0-10060 GCA_030264695.1 Lissagria laeviuscula
TGTTGCCAACCTAAATTTAGACGGCAATTCAAACTTTAGTGATATGGGTTTCGAATAGTAATGAAAACTTTGTATATATAAAGTCATTCATTTATGGGAAAATACAAGTTTATGGTTTTCCCACAAATGAATGACTTTATATATACAAAGTTTTCATTACTATTCGAAACCCATATCACTAAAGTTTGAATTGCCGTCTAAATTTAGGTTGGCAACATTGATTTCGTCTAGCATGTCCAAACTAGATCAGTCATTGTTAAGGGTGTTTAAAAGGGAAGTACTTAGAAAAATCCCTGGCCTAGTACAGATGAAGGATCTGTGGAGACTTCAATCCAACCATAAGCTCTACCAACTGACAGAAGATGCTGACATAGTGACACTGACATAGTTTCTAACATCAAGGACTGTGGTGAGCCGGGCACGGAAGCAAAGAACTAAGCGAAGCAAATATTGAAGGCTTAACCAGATTTGGCATTCTGGTTGAGTGTTGAGAAGACCGGCAACGAAGTTAAACATCCAGAGGTGGCCCGCGGTTGCCTGGACTGCAAAGAATGTAGAAGGAAGATAGAGGAGGCCCAGACCTGCATACAGTTGTAGAGCCAGGATAATGATGATTATATGCAACGTTCTGTTTTTAAATTTGAATCCTCACAACTGAGTTTATGACTTTCTTTCTATAACCTCAAATAAATATTTTTGTATTATTTTAATGTAATTAAGCATAAACTGTAATTTTAATAATTTGAAATATGGCTGTAATATAAAATAAACATTTAGTTGAATGACCTAAATCTAAACCGATACATTTATGTCATTTAAGTCAATGGCTCACAGATCTAATCGTGCTTAGTCATGGATTTCATAAACTTTTCCAGATTAAATAATTTCATTAAGCATGCACGAGCGCAACCTATTAATATTTAGTAGCATGTTAAAAATTCTACAATGAATGAGCAGCAAAAATCTCAAAATTAAAATAAATTCTTTGTATTATTATAATAATAGAACTAAGAGTTGAAAACAATCATTAGATAAGGATTGAATATGCACTTAGTATTAGCGCAAGCGCAGTAAACTAAAACCTAATGCAGAAATAACCAAACTTATTGTAACTTGTATGTACAACTTGATGTTGAGGCATTGTGTATATAGTAGGTTATGTACTTCCGCGCAGTAAAATCATTTATGTATTGGCATTAGATTGATTTTACACATATCTGTAACTGTATGGACATGTAAAATAAGTCGTGTTTACTCATTCCAAACGCATTCGTACAACTTCGTACATTTCACGACTCTGTGCAAACGCATATTATGCATATTAAATGCTTAAGTATAGAAAACAACTATGGGAGTTATGATTCCAATTTTGCTTCTGATGTCATACCTAAATTTACAATTAAGTAACTTATAAGTTCAAATTCTATAAAAAAGTATCTCAAACATACAAACTATTTACTAAAATTATCACATACAGGATAACAAAGAAAACTGACCAACATGCCGAGCTTTCAAAAACATTGCAGGTCATCCGATCAATTCTCAGCAAAAAAATTAATGAATAGAATTTAAATTTTGTCTGGTATTCATAGACTAACAAAAAACAATTTATTCTTTACAGAAGGAGTGTCCAACCACTTTGTTACTCAGGGTCATATTTGTAGATGTGATGAAGTTTTGGGCCGCAAATATATTACACTCATCAAAAAAAAAAAAAAAATTAGACTTAAGCAGTACCGGTCCGTTTCAAGTGCCCAGCCAAATATAAAACATGTATACATAAAAGTTAGCATTTAGAGCTAGGTTAAAATTTATAAAAATGTGGTAGTTAGTATTGAAGATACTACCGCGGTCGTTCGCGTTTTTAACGCAACGCTTGGTTTGTTGATTCTTTCATTACATTTAACCTACGATCGGGTGAAAAGTGGTTAATTTGCACACCCATTTGCTAGCGCAAAGTACGCCCAAACGCAGTAGCATATACTGGTATAATATTAACCCATGTTGTTTGGTAACCCGCATTGTTAACCATCTCGCGAAACTCACGGCCACTTAAGATGTCAGTTTATGCGTTCTCTCATTAAAAGCTGTCTTTGTAGCGTAGTTTTAATTGTGATGGTTTAATACAAATAAATTATATTTTTACATATTCAAATCGATCGGAGGAAATGAGGAAATTAATACGGCACTTTCCACGGTTATAACACAAACTACCGGAGTTGTCAAAGTTTCAGCGATTAGAATTGTTTGCTATCAAATAACCTACAAACTCTTCTAATGACATTTGTCATACACAAGCTTGGCTGTTTACACTAACGCTATCAAAGGTGTTAACACAGCGACTCACACGTACGTAAGAAAGCGAATCAAACGCATGCATTCGTGAGCGCGGACACAATTTTGTCCGTTTTCTTCATGAGTTTCTATTAATTACAATTAAGTGGTGTGGTAATTTGCAAGTGAACAAAACCTTATTAGTAGTCCTCGCTGAGATCTACTTGTAGGAATCAAACTCTATCTGGTTTCGTTTCGAAGCTACATTGATTTTTCCCTCAAATTTTCATCGATTTCAAGTACGATCACGATAACGACGAATATGAATAATGTGCCTAAGTGGGATTGAGTTGGAATAAATTTCTTTTCTTATGATGCTTATTTCAACTTTTTGCGACTTTAAACAGCTTTGCTGTAGCATCGCAAAGTGAAACAACTTTTACCCCAAAATTTTAATCTGTTTAGGCTTTTTAAAGACGTTAAACAACTTTAAAAACGTCAGTTTTGTATTCGCATTTATTGGGCCGCATCGGAACTTGCCCCTAGCCTTATGCGAACTAATCGTCAATTTAACGTCAATTTAATTGAAAAAAAACGGAAAGTAGCCAGCATTGAACAAACCGTGTGCCAACCTCCAAAAAATCCCTACCCTTCCCACTAGTGGGCGCTAGAGACCAGGTTGAGTACCACTGCTTTAGAGCATTAGAAAATAGTAAAATAATTAACAAATGCATGAATACAACACATACACCAAAGCGCGAATGCTAGTAGCATGCAATTGAATAACAACAAAACTACCTCTGTGAATATCAAAAGCGTAAGCAAAATTAAAACAAAAATAAAAAACAAAAAATGCAAATACAAACCAGAAGCCGCCTATTTGACCAAAGTGTACTATGAGTGATGCCTAAAACATGCACTTGGTTAGAAAAATCGCAATCAGAAATAGAAAGACACAATACTGATATAAGTGTAATGCGTTGGTACAAATGTGATGCTTTAGGAATTGGTCTATTGACGTAGAGTTTACACAATGACAATCACACATTTATCAATTATCAAACGGACTTTATTATCACAAGGCGAAAAGGTTGGAAAACAGAATCGTAACAAGAGAAACGAGAGTAACAAGAACTAATAACAAGAGACAAGGGTTGATAACGAGCGGTAAGCATGAGCAGTAACGAATATTTATAAGAGATTCACAAGAAATAGGAATGATCATGAGTGGTCAGAATAAAGATGAATTGAAGAACAATGGAATAACCAAAGTAGGCTAATGGATGATAGATTCAGTTAATGATTTTTAGGAGATATGGTGATTGAGAAAGTTTGGGCTTATGGAAAACAAAGCCAATAATGAAAGATAGAACAATTAGAACGTGCTGAAATGAATATAGAAATGAATATAGAAAAAAAGAATACACATTAGAAGAAAAAGAAATTGTGCCACCAGATGTATGGGCAGAAATCCTTACCGGACACGTTGCCAGGCACCAAGAAGAAAAGTGGACCAAAAGAATAGTACAACGGAAACAAATGCTCACGACGAAAACCACCCCTATGATGAACGGACGATAAAAAGAAAGTTGCAGGCCTAGGATGGCTACAAGTTGAACAAGACAAAATGTATTGGTAAAGTATAAGAAAAGCTTATGTCCAAAGATTGACCTAATAGAGTAACGTGTTAAATAATTATAAAGTTTAAATTAAAAAAAAAACTTCTTCTGTTAGCCTATCATTGTCCACTGCTAGACAATAGAATATGCTAGTATGTGCTTTGTTCCATTTTCATAAGAAGTCCATTGAAATGACATGTTAAAAGAAAGTTTAATTAGCATTCCAATGGTATCAAACTCATTAACATAGGATAATTAGTACCAGCAATATTTCGGATTAAGTAATAAAAATAAGGGAAAAAGTAATAAAAAACGTAAATGGTGTTAGCTTCAGGGAATTAGAGAATAATACAGTGTAACCTTGCATAACGAGCATAATTCGTTCCGAAGTCTAACTGGTAATGCGAAACACTCGTTAAGCGAAACAATTTTTACTGAATAAATCAATATAAAATACGATAATGTGTTCCATGCCGAAAACTACTCAAAAATTAAAATTTTCAACCACAAAATACTTTAAAAAGTATATGTGTAACATTAATTCAGAGAAAAATACAAATAAATTTTTAAAGAGCGTGATTTATCTTCATCTTTTCTCTTCTATCGCCTAATAAACTAACCTAGAATGAGAATACGATTTGCAGAAAACAAAACAATCGATATACAAATTAGTAACATACCTAATTCCTTTTTACTAGAAAGTTGTCTAGAAACATTCGTTTTTGCCGACGGTCCAAAATTTGGTAAAAATGCGGCTTTTGCATTATCATTGAATAAATTTGTAGCACGCATGGCTTCTCCCTAGTAGGATGATGCTTCTCAATGTAACAATTCAAAAGTTTCCCATACTTTCAGCAGTACCACGTCACTCGTTATGCAAAACATCTTTCGTTAAGTGGGTCATTTTTTAAAATATTTTTTGCTCTTTATGCGAATTGCTTATTATAAAAGGTTCTCATTAAGCAAAGTTCTACTGTACTTGATTCGAAAGTTGGAGCCAATTTCAAACAGTTGAAGGGCAATTATAAGCGCTATATTAAAACGTTCCTATTGGATAATTAATTTCAGAGTTATGTACAAATAAATGTTAAATCCGAAAAAAATATAAGGTTTGCACAGTAAACTAGGAAGCTGCCAGAAAAGAAAAAAACAATCATTATGTTTCTGTAAATTAAGCATAAAACTAATCAATTAATTAAATGATATTAGCAATTATTATCGATTCATCAATATGCCATCTCGGTGCAATCGCATCTTAATCTTCTACTAATTCAACTAATGAAGATAATGAATTTAGTGACTAGTAGAAATATCAGATTAGATGCAATGAATCGAATAGCAAGCAAATGCTGACGCAGCGCAGTCCAGCGCGACGCGGCGTTGATCTTCCGGCGCGAATTAGGCGCAAGTCGCGACCTCCTCATGACCCTTTTCTTCCTATTATGTCTTGGCTTTGATCGCTCATTACTCTTCGATTCATTCATTTTTCAATTTAATCTGCAACTATTACTAGCCTTATTCGCGGAAATATATAGTGCACTAAAAGAATATTAATCCTGCAATTTATTTTTATTTAAGCCGCGTGGATCATGTAATCACAAATCAATCAAGCTATGAAACCCGTAATAGCAAATTTTGATAGAATTTTTATGGTGGCTCTAAAATATTAATTCCGCATTTCTAATAGCTTACAAGAAACAAAATTCCCTAAACTGATGAAAACGGGTATGAGCAAATGTGGCGAGAGAAAAAATCGTAACATTGATCGGATAACAACCATTGTCATGATAAAACAGTCCGAAATGTATACAGATTTAATCAAAAATATATTTATTTCCTTATCATTAAATTGTTGTTATCAATTTGAATCCAACCTTTTGACGTTTTTTTAACAGAAAACTTCAAATGCCATTATCACCAAAAAGTGGACCCAGAAGAGAACTAGTTTTTCTGTATGTGCATACTTAGTAGAACCGCAATACGGAAAGTTTTCATTGTATAACTATAATCACGAATTGCTAATAGAGTTTAGCACTCTTCGCTTGACTTCGCTTGACGATGCAAATACGGGTTTTCAATTTTTGATTTTTTATTTTTACTTTCTGATTGACGCGACATCTGGATAACAACTTCTAAATGCTAAAAACTCCTAAAATCGGAACAAATTTGTATTGAGTCGTGTATCCGAATTTGGTATCATCTTATGCTTTAAGCCATTTGAACGCGTTAAAGAATGACAAGAGAGAATCAAAAAGTGTTGACTCGTTTCGACGAATTATTACCTTTCATTTTTTGCTTTAAGTCGGCTACAATTACAATCGTATTGCATGATCTCCGTAGGCATTTAATACGTGTGAAATTGATATTAATGAATAACATTGTGCCGAAACACCAGTTCAGTTCAAACGTTCAATATTTTTTATTGGCAAACCGATTGTATTTCTTATAGTACGCATTGCATCAATGCATTTGATATGTAAGAGACAGATAGAAAAGGAGAAAGAAAGAGAGAGAGAGAGAGAGCGAGAGAGAAAATTTCATGAAGAAAGAGTTTCTAAGTACATCAAACAATTGTTATACTTGGAAAATTATAATTTGATCTAATTGATGTGAAGACAGACTAGGTATGCCTCTAATACCTATTTCACGATTTATTAAGAGGATTTGTTAAATATTTAACTAATAATTAATTACTTAATACTGTAATACTATTAAGTAATATTACATAATAACAGAGCAAGACCAATAATACATGACGAAATTGACTGTTCACGAAGGCACCCGCTGACTAATGACGTCACGAGCAGCGGCGCAGTTGAAGCTGATAGGGCCCGAGGCGCACAATCAATATAAAGCTCTTTGTAAAGTAGACTTCGCCGGCATTTTTGGAATTTTGAGACCCCTGTTAACAAGGCTACGACAGCATTTTCAGAATTTTGAGACCCCTTAGCCTGTGCATAAATCCCCCAATGATCACAAGTACAGCGTTGCATGTACCTACACCATACCAGAATGATTAATGTGTCATAAACCAACCATTATTAGATAATTTTAAATTTTAGTGTCATTATTCCGTTTTATGTAAATACAATTTCATATCTCCACCACTATGAGCACACAGCTTTATATCATGCCAAGGGAAAGGCGCGGTTGTCACAATCGAAGCACTAGGCGCCTAAGCACCCGACTTAGAAAAAAAATTGTCATAAATTTCATGGGTGATAGGTTTGTGCGTGGATCCTCAAATCTTGGGGCTCTAGGTGCCTAAAATCGCCTCGGAGCCAAGACTTTCCCAGTTGCTTGGCCTCGCTCCAGGTGATACTAGGTCGGCATCTACAATGGGTACCTGGTGGGTTCCATTCTATGTTGCTAGGTCCTTTGGGAATGGTTTGCCTCATTCGTCTAATTTTTTTGGCTATTATGGTTTGGGTGATGGTTACTTGATTTTTTTGGTGTCGCCTATTGGCGCCGCAAGATGCGGTTTACGGTGGTTTGTAATTTATTTGCCAGCATCTTCCATGTCTCGCATCCATATAAGAGCTATAATGATTACGCGTGTTTTTGGGTCGAGCGTGTATACTTGCAATTTTCAAATGCTCCTCAGCACTGCAATCGCTTGCTGTGCTTTTAGGACACGTGTACTTATATGATTCGTCTCATATTAGTAATCAGAAAATCGATTGTTTTCCGATAATAATTTTGATAAAATTTATTAATTTAAGCATACAATCAAAAAAATGTTGTTTAAATGCAGTATTGGGTATAACATAAAATTTAAAAATAAATGATCTAAATAGTAATAAATGAAAGTAATAATATGGAATACTGCGGTGTTGTTTATCTTTTAAATTAAATATGACAAGAATTCGAGCATAAAACTAATTAATAATGTGGTATAATAGTTATAATGAGTTATTACAACAGCTTATTAACACGTGCTGGGCGATTTTACATATAGAGAAAATGTCAGCACGGCGAGGCGCCTACGATGACTTGTCTGCACGAATGTTGTAATTCTGTGAGTCGTTCGTTAGCTGTTTCTAGCTAACTTTGATGCTTTCTAAGTGAAACTGTAGAGCGGACAGAGCGCGCCCGTCCGGCTGATGGAAATTTATGTCGTTTGAGGCTGGCTCCTCCGCTCCATGAATTCGTAAACTGCTTCCATATATCTAAATCTAAATTAATTAGACGACCTAAACTGCTAATGACCTTTCCAAATCTTTCATAAATTGCCCAAAATAAAATGAACTAAAAGGAAAGGTTTAAAAACAACATCTTTCTTTAAATTTATAAATATAAATAAATAATAATTTAATATTTTTTGGATCATTAATAACAATACTTTAAACTGTAATTTTTATTCGAATTTTTTCAAAAAAAAATGTTAAAAATTGAATTTTGCTTTGAAATTATTTACAATATTTTGCAGATGTGGTGAGAAATATATTTTTGACTATATAGCTATTTAAAAATACTTTAAGTAGATATTTATTATTCTAAAATCTAAACCAGCGACATCACTGTTGTTTCAAAAATTGTTTCTCACAAAAAGTTATTGACATATGAATATAATTTTTTTGCATTATTATTAATAAAAAACCAACACATATTTATAAATTTAAATGTTCATAGTTTACAATCAATGGGATATCTCAAAAGAAATAAAAATACGGATCTAAAAAGCTCGGGTAACGTTCTATAAAACAGAGAGCTTGTTTAAAGACCATGACATCACACTAGAGACCAAAATGAAGTTCCTCCGACGCTACATTTTCTCAGTGTATGTACTTTTTTATAGTGTTGAAGCCAAAACTCTGACTGAAGCCACAAGCAAAAAACTTAAAGAATTTGAAATATGGATATACATAAGATTTAGGCACAAGCGCAAGAGACGCGCGCCTAGGTCCTCTCAAGCTAGAGAAGAGTTCCAAATTCCGAAAGTAGATTCTTAAAAAGGCCTCCAACTCGTGGTATGCCTCGAGCACGGTCTGTTTTAAATCTGCCACTGATTAAAGGTATCATGGACAGATAGGATAACGAATGAAGAAAACTTTTGCAAAATAGAGAATAAAAAAGAAGTTGTAATAAAAGTAAAGATCAGAAAGTAACAATATCTTGACCAAATTATGAGAAACACCAGCAAATGCCCGACATTTCAAACCATTCTTCAAGGTTCTCAATATTTTCACATGATCTATTTAGAGCAGCAGCTAATATTTTAACTTTTAAAGAACCTCTCTAGAAATCACGACAATATGAAGACGATCGAATAAGACTCAATACCAACATGGAAAAAAATTTCACAAAATCATTAAGCAATCTACACACAGTCTTTTACAAAACTTAATTATTTTTAATTTTATATTTGGTTTAAATTTTAACGAATTAATATATTTACTAATTGATCAACTTAAATTTTAATTAAATCGAAATTCAATACCAATTTAAATCTTTTATGTAACTACTTAAAAGTAAATAATGAACTCAAATTAAAATAAAAAATTGTTAATTAAATTATTGATAATTGGAATACTTATTTTAATTTATCATTGATTTGATTGATTAACTTGAGTAGCATTAACACCTGCAAATGTCAAAATAATGTTTACATCAACGAAACTGATTGTAAAATCAAATCTAAAATTAAACTCTTTAATTAAAATGAGTTGCATAATTGTGCTCCAGCTTTAATTAAATCTCATCTTAACTAAGTATTATTTTTAATGTTATCGTAGAAAGCAAACGAGATAAGTTTACAAGACAGGCGAGAATCTTAAGTAGTAGTATCATTAACAACGATGCACAACTATGTCTCATGATGATCCAATCAGAAAGAGATAATTAAGGTGTGTAAGAAAAGTGATTAATAAGCGGAATCATGCTCTTAATAAATTTATTAAAACTAATTTGATGGATCTAACCAAATGAGAGGTACCGTTAGAGTTAAGCTTATTAATTAAATCAAATTTTTCTCACAGATTGTTTTATATTTTTACCTGCCCAGCGATGCCTTAGTGTATTATGACGTAAGAAGAAAGTCTTTAAATTTAAGTGTAAAACAGTATTGACAATGGGCATTACCCGCCTCATTTTTTTAATGCAGATGTGCAAAGTTTAAGAAAAAATATTTTACCGGTAACTTTTTATTTTTTATTTTTATCTTCATA
>JARJDU010045124.1:0-14779 GCA_030264695.1 Lissagria laeviuscula
ATATTCATGTAGGCAACAATTTTGCAAATGGCGAACTTGAACATACCACGCGCATGGATCAAGTGGAATCTTGTAATGTCCATCCAATTTCTACTATGTTACGACAGGAACAAGTTGGGGACGTTATGGTTGACTTTAGTAAAAAGTACAGTAACTTTGAAGTGTATCAGTGAAGCTAATATGCTATGAGTAGAATTTGTAGAATTTGGGAAATAAAGTTGACTGTTTGGATGTTTTCCAAAATATTTACATAAATTTATGTTGTTGTTGCAATCATGGTTTAACTATTACTTTTTATTTTGAATTACTGCATTGAATGAATATTATTAGGCTGGTTTTTTGTCAAGTTTTTAAGGTTCTGTTGCATATGTTTGTCTGTTAGAACTCTTCCCCAAATGATAACTATGGCTTTAAACTCTTAAAAAGCGCGTGACCGCTAAGTTTAAGCAATGCTACTATTCAGGACTCTTTGAAATGACAGATTTGGAGGAAGCGAAAGTAACTCATCCACAGCTATGTCTCTCTTCTGCTGCGTAGCATTAGAAATCAGCTTGAAGGCGATTTCTTAGTGTTTTTGCATCTACTGGTTGTTGGCGTAACTGCATTTGTCTATTTTGTCACGCAAGAAATTTCTGTTGCACGTGTTGCTGTTGATTGTCCAAAGCTGTTAATGCTTCATCAGTTCTCGTTGTTTCTGAAACTCGCGCCCTTGCTTTTCCAGACGTTTCTGTTTATCTTCTATTTGTTCCAATCGCAATTCTGCATCGTTCTTCGGTATTGATTTATTCCAGGAACTTAATACAGCAAGAACAACAGGAGAATTATTATATGGAAGGGTATCACACGGCTTTGTAGAGTAATTAATCGTTGTATCGTTACGAACGATTTCTCAGGGTGATTCTCGATCTCCATCTCCATCTTCAAATTGTAATGCATTTGATTGACCACAATTTTTTGCAAATTTTGATTCCTGCATAGGTCCTGCTACAAATTCAAGCTCATTATTCTCTTCTTTTAAATCCTTTAGTGACAACGAAAATTCATAATTTTTTATAAGATCACATCATGCGCATCCTGCTGATATCATCATTCCAATGTTGTCATCACTACTCATGGGTGTTTTCTGAGCATTCGTGGCACTACTGAACTCAGACCCTGTCGTGCTTTTACATGGCAATACAGGACTTATTACTTCGCAATAATTCAAAGTTTTCTTTACATCAGTATTCCAACTTAGAGTGTTTTTCGTCTGTGACATCACCGTCTTCAAGCATATCAAAGATGTAACATGAGCCGTATTGAAAGCTAATGTTAAGACAACAGACTTCAAAATTAAAGTCTATGAGTTTTCAAATGTATTATTCCAGATTTATTTGGATGTCTCATCAATGGATAACTATGTGCCAGTATTTTTCCTGAATGTCTTGGCCGATTACCAGAAAGCGATTTATGTTTCAACAAATTACTTCCTTTTGATAAATTCTTGAATTCAGAAGGAGCTTGACTTTGGGCATTGGTACTAATACGACTTTGTTGAGGTGCTTCATGACCGCTATTCGGAGAACTTGAGAAAACTTCCCTGCTAATTTCTTCCACTGGTGTCAAATTATTTTGATATTTAGTCGAGTTATCTGCGCAATGACAGCATATGCAAGGACCATGGTGATCCTTTTCATGTTGTTTTGAATGTAATTGCGGTTGTAGCTGTGGCTGTGGGTGCGGCTGTCGATGTAGCTCTTGCTGTGGTTTCTCTGCTACATATTTGTGATTAGGTACTTCATCATGAAGAAGATCTTTCCATCTACATGTTTTCCTATTGCAAGATTCCTCATCGTAATGTTTGTGAGATATAGGATAGTCTACAACACCCAGCAGTTCTTCGTGTTCACGTTGACGATCAGTTTGTATAGTTTGCAATGCATGACAACCTTGTGCCCTGCATGTATTTCCAATAGATTGGGAACTTTGCATACATTGCGGACGTGTACATTGTTGAAGTTTATGGCGATTGCGAAATTCGTATGGCATTGCGCTTTGTGATGCAGGGTTTAGGTTTTTAAATATTTGTTGTAGATCCTCTTGGTTATGGTGTTGGTGATTGGAATGATGATGATCATAATCATCTCGATGGTGTTGGTCTTTATGTTGATCCTCTTGATGATGAATTGGACTTTTATGTTGACTTAGATGATAACTTTGATGTTGACTTTGATGATGATCTACCTGATTATTTTGTGAACCGTGATGAGGTTTACTGGCATGATGATCTTGATGATGACCTGATAGCTCTTTTCGATGATGATCTTCATGATTACTTTGATGATAACTTTCATGATGACCGTGACGACTTTTATGATCATCGTTGTGATGACTTTGATGATGATCGTCATGATGGCTTTGATGATGATCATCATGATGACTTTGATGATGATCATCATGATGACTTTGATGATGATCATCATGATGATTTTGATGTTGATCATCATGATGACCATGATCTTCATGATGACTTTGATGACTTTGATGATGCTCTTGTAAAAGTTGTTGATGATGCTCTGGTGAATGCTCTTTATGATGTTCAGATTGACTTAAATTATGAGAAGTGATTGTTGGATGACTATCTTTTGAGTATTCATAGAGCAGAGGCACATGTGTCTTCTCCAACTTGACTTCATCAATAGTAGAAAGAGTTTTCTTAGATGGTTTATTAGATTCCTCATGTTGTCTAGATAAGCGAATGTTTTTCAAAGCATTTAAATTAATCTTATTCGATAGTTTCTTAGACTTTGTATTGTGTGCAGGAGCAACTGCCTTTTGGTGAATTACAGGTTCTTCAAATGAGAAAAACTGTTCATTTTCAGAAGAATGCACTACACTTTTTGCAGAAGAATGGTTAACGCCAGATATTTCTTGGTTTGTCGGATGACTCTGATGCTGGAGAATAGTGACAGATCTCTGATGCACGTCCACTTCCTCCACTAAAAGAGATTTTGATATATTCTTAGATTCTTTAGACGGAGCATGATAATCATGGTATCCATCATCATGGTGTTCAGGAATATGTCGTGGTATCCGTTTATTTTCTGATGGTACTCTATGATGATTTCTTCTTTGATGGGGTTGCGGATATGACCATTTATATCCTGCTTTATCATTCTGTTTTATAACGTATTCAGGAGTGTCCTTACACAAACATTGAGTAGACCTTCTAGATGTTTTGAAATTTGGAACTGGTTGAAGACAATATGGACAAGATGGAACAACGTCATTTCCATATGATTTGGAATCACTACAATATCCGGAACAATTAAAGTCTGAAGAGTAAGTTGACCATGAATCGTCCTCGCCTTGGCAGTTATTACAACAGCATTCGCATGAACACGGAACTGACATATTGTGCAAGATCAAATAAAAAGTAAAGATAAAGTAAAGTAATACAAACAATTTATATAATTAGAATGTTAGTACAATATATGATGACATAAACACATGACAATTTTGTTGACAGTGTCATAAAAATGACTGCGGACGTCATTTACGAATGAATCTACCAGAAGCTTTTCTGCTAGAACTTTTCCCCAAAGGATAACTATGGCGCAAAACTCCGGAAAAGCGCGTAACCGCCGAGCTAAAGAAATGCCTTTGTTCAGGACTCTTTGGGGGTGGCGAATTTGCAGGAGGCGGAGGTAACTCATCCACAGTTATGTCTCTCTTCTGCTGCGTAGTATTAGAAATCGCAGCTTGAAGGCGATTTCTTAGTGTTTTCGCATCAACTGGTTGCTGGCGTAACTGCATTTGTCTATTTTGTTCAGCAAGAAATTTCTGTTGCATGTGTTGCTGTTGATTGTCCAAAAGCTGTTGATGCTTCATCAGTTCGCGTTGTTTCTGAAACTCGCGCCCTTGCTCTTCCAGACGTTTCTGTTTATCTTCTATTTGTTCCAATCGCATTTCTGCATCATTTTTGGGTATTGATTTATTTCTGGGACTTAATACAGCAGAAACAATAGAAGAATTATTATATGGAAGAGTATCACATGGCTTCGTGGAGTAATTAATCGTTGGATCGTTACGAACGATTTCTCGAGGTGATTCTCGATCTCCATCTCCATCTTCAAATTGTAATGCATTTAATTGACCACAATTTTTTGCAATTTTTAATTCCTGCATAGGTCCAGCTACAAATTCAAGCTCATTATTCTCTTCTTTTAAATCCTTTGGTGACAACGGAAATTCATCATTTTTCATAAGATCACATGCGCATCCTGCTGATATCATCATTCCAATGTTGTCATCACTACTCATGGGTGTTTTCTGAGCATTCGTGGCACTACTGAACTCAGACCCTGTTGTGCTTTTACATGGTGATACAGGACTTATTACCTCGCAAACATGCTTGCACTTTTCCTCTGATCTTTTGCTTATATCAGGATTTAGATTTGGACTGTTTTTCATTTGTGACATCACAGTCTTCAGGCAATTCAATGGTGTAACATTCGCCACCTTATAATCGCATAGTGTTAATCTAAAATCAGAAGGCTTGGGCGCTTTGAATTCAGCTTTCTCTTCACGATCATAAGGACAGCAGACGCATTTATCCGCCGTAGGTTTTTGCTTAATTTGTGGCTTTTGTGGCTGATTGGCAACTGTCTCGTTCTTGATTGCTTGGTAACTGGATTCTTCCGTTGTCCCAGAGCTCTCCCTCCTGCAGCAGTCGAGAGTTTCACTTTCAGTTTCCTCTGAAGTAGAAGACAAAACTGTCCTGCCACATTGACAACTGTGTTTTGGTATTATTCGTGGAAAATTGTTCTTGCATGGACTGCAACTTCGTTTATTAATGAATGGGAAAGCTGCGATTCCAATAGCCGGGGAATTCATGATATTCGTCTTCGGAGCTACTTCCGCTGTTGGTGGTGGAGTTTTGCTTGGCTTCCATTGAGCCCAATACACTTCCTCCAGCTTTTTCAGTTCTCCCTTTGAGTGTAGTGGACATTTTAAAGTACGTTCGATGTTGTTGGATAGATTTGCAAATTTTTGATTCATGAATTGATTTCGGGCGTTGTAATAACTCTGAAAGTTTGGGCCGTGGCAATTTTGATTCGTTACGGATTTCGGGTAACAAACAGTGGGGCTTGATTTTGTCACGTTAGATGATTGCATTCTAGGGTAAGTGTTAATTTGTTTATGGTGTTTGTAAATCACGTGAAATTGTACAAATTGAATTTTATTGTGTGCCCACACTAATTCAAAATAGAAAATTAAGGTAAATGCAGGAAGATAATATAACCTGACACTAAAATATTAAATGTTGATTGACAATCTGTTAAGGAAAAACGTTGTTAAATCAATAACATTTTTTGTTAATTTTAATTTGAAGTTTTGCTATTTCAAATTTTATGTTGAAGCTGATTCTTCTTCCTCTGGCTTCCACTTAGGCTTGTACTTCTTTTCTCTTGTGGTAATTTGTCCTTGGTTATCTTACTGTTCGTTTCCGCCATTCTTGAGATGTGGCCGTTTGAAATCGTCAGTCCGCCCCTGCATAGATTCCTCATTGTCAGTATATATGTCTCTTATTGGATTCGTAATATCCGTTTTTCGGGCTGCTAGTAAGTTAATAATGTCTTTTAATCTTACCTTGTCAGTTGTTTATTTAGCGTAGTATAAAAACTGCATCAATATGGTGATAGAAGTAGTTAATTTGTCACATCCAAAGAGAAAATCTGAAGGATACCAATGCACCAATTACCTAAAAAGTAAAAACAAAATACAATTTTTAATTTTAAAATGATAAAAAATATTTTATTGGGTTCTGTTTTTTTTTCCATTTTGTATCTTGTATCATTTTCTGCTGTAATTAATTAATTGTTAATCAGTTGTTTCATATTACACATAAAAAAACATGCATTTGTTTTAAATCTGCAAGTTTTCTTCTACAAATCCTATAGAAACTTAAACTTAATTAAGTTAAAGATATTCTGCGTTCATTTCAATCTTATCCGTAATAATGTACAAGGTTTGTAAATTAATTTTAGTGTTCTCGTGTTAAGAATAATTATAATAACTATTATGCTTGTAATAAAATGTTAATGTGCTCGCTTTTTTTAAATGTTTTTTTTTTGCTTTCGTTTGTTTGTTTGTTATCAACTGTTCATCAGCCAATCCATTACCAATATCATACATTTACATAATTAGATTTTGTCGCATTCAATATAATTAATAATATTTGATAATAATATATCACAAAAAGAGTCAAAATTACTTGTTATCAATTAAATTATCTTCAATCAATACGTTACTATGTTCTGCTCTAAAAATCTTGTTTCGTTAGTGCCAAACATTGAAAACTGATTCTTTTTTCATTCACATTTCATTTAAACACACAGAATTCATAAAGAACTAATAAGAACATATTAAAAATACGAGATCCAGTGTCATTGTATCAAATCTTTCCTCTTTGGAAATAAAATATTAATAAACAAACGAGTACGAGTTACTCATTACACCTGTGGCAATCAAATTATAATTGAAAGCGCTACTAACATGAATATGAATCGATTTCACACATTAAACTCAATTTGAATGAGAATTGCGTAAAGCAAATTTTGCAATTATCACCAATCGCAAATCATCATTTGTTTGTAATCTATTATTCACAAATATTCACCACGAAATTTCCTGGTTGCATTTCTTCTACTAGCATATTTCTTGAGTTTTACAATTAGAATTACAATTGAAAATTTTACACTTTGTGTATGTACAAAAGTCCTTCTTTTCTGTCATATACAACATATTCGCGCTTACAATTTGCAAATCGAAATATGTTATTTCTATACAATTCATATCAAAAACCAACACAATCTACTTATCAACAGCATAATTTTCTCATGCAATTCACACATATCACTATAGTTCTGTTTCTCTTTTCATTGCACCTACTCTGTAACTTATCATCGTTTCTCCGATTGTTTGTATTTGTTGAAATATTCCACTACACAATTAAAATGTTTATTGCACGCATATATCTTTATAACGTGCTAGATTGCAATAATTTGCAATATGATTATTTATACATTCAGTATTTTATCAAACAATCAATTACTTCCCAATCCATTATAAATGTGCATTACGTTTCATATAATTTATATTTTTATTATAAGTTATTATGGTTATTTATAATTTGCAGCTTTTTTAAACGAAAATATATATATTATCACTGCAAAGTCATCATAATTTAAAGATTTTTTCCACAGTCGACTCCTAAGATTTAATCATAAACAAAACTAGTCAAGATTTCATTCAGTAGTACACTTTTGAGAATTAGTGTTATAAGTTATTTAAATACATTTTTGAGATTTGAATATTTAATTTCATTTCATTTTGAATATAAATATATATAGAAAAATATTTACCAAAATATATCTTTTTATCATTGCAATTGTTTGTTTTTCTTTGCATTTGCTTTAATGTCGTCTTGTCGTTTTCAGGTATTTCTAGAAAGTTGGTACAATGAGTCGAACAATTGTGGAAATTGAACAATTAGTGTAATTGTATTAAGTACTTGTTTTTCGGTATCGTTTGTTTGTTTATATAATTATTACATCGTTCATACTTCTGCCTGTAGTTGGAATAATGTTGTTGTTTGCTAAAAGTTCAGTTAAGAACAAATGTTCTTCTTGTGGCAGTTTATTATTTATGTAGATAACAATTTTGCTCAATTATTCCTCATAAGAAAAATACACATCAGTTCGTTTTCTATTTATGGCAAAATTTATGGCTTTTTTATCTCTTATATTGATCGTTTTAAAATATTTAAAGAAATAGCAATAAGCAATAAGTTTTAATGCTATTTCGAAAAACATTAAAACCAGATTATCAATAATATCTTGTTATCTTGTCTGAACATACTATGTTCACCATTTGATTATTCGACATATTTATTCAATGGCAAATCATCTATATAATCAACTTTTTGCAAATTTTAAAAATCAGTTCGATAAAATAACAAATACAAGTATAAAGTATTTCTAGACAATACAAAACAAATATGTGCACATCCTCTGCATATTGCAGCCTCTTTCCTCCCTTCTTCAAACATCTATCTTTTAAAAACTAAAACAAATATAAAGCAATAATTGCATCCAAGTTGAAAATGTTGTAAATTGCAATATGGGCGACAACCCGTATCTCTAAGAGATTCACATGATAATCCTTTTGCTCGAGAATAAGTAATCATTACATAATTACATAATCTTATATCCTCACCATCACAAAACCAATAACATTGGCATCATCACAATGAATAAATACATCATGAAAATGAATCCAAATAATTAATAAAATCGCTACTAAACTATCAACACTACAAAGCATTCCTTTCATTTTTTTTGTGTGTTTCTCATTTTCAAGTATTCAAACGTGTCCAACACGTTGTTAATAACATATAAGTAGATAAGATAGTGTTATATTTATAAAATTGCAAATTTAAGTCTTTTTTGTTTGTTTCATGCCTTTGTAATATTTACTATGTACACACAACGCGCTCAAAATCATTGAAATTCGACTGTTTCGCACCACAGATATGAAACCGACGTGTCGTTACGTTTCGTCTAGACAAAATGGCGAACACTGCGACGAACAAGATGGCCGTTCGGTATCAATAACCCAGGCATTGTTGAGTTGTGGTTGCAATTGCGTTTTATTATCGTCATCATCATTAGGATCCATGGAAATGGAGGGAGATAAGTCGCATGCTTCGTTTGATGTTGACGATGGTCGACACTCGCAGGGTGTTTTCGAACACCCTCCAAGTCCATCTCACCAACAAAACAGTGTCAATTCACCGCCTTGATCACCTCTATGTCGCCATGATGTTGTAACGCTTCTTGCTTTTAGCTGAAAAACAATAACAAAACATCAATTAATGATAAAGAATGCTGTAAGAGCGTTGTAAACAATGACTGTATTGAATAAATGCATTAATTAAAAAGATTTGCATAATAAATACGATGAAATAATAATGTAAACATTTTGGCGTGAACAAAACAAAAACAAGATTTGTGTAGTTAATTATAGCAAATCAGTATGTAACCAGAGGCTATTAATATGATCGTGTAAAGATGTTGCTCCTTGACATAAACATAAAGCTTGTTGTAATATTACTGATGTTGATGTATTCTATCTTATGCAAGACAGCCACGAGGACTTTTTTTTTGAAGAATTGCACTAAATTTAATGTTTCATGTGGTCCTAACATAATAAATTAAACTACTTGAAATTGTATTGCATATTTATGACTTAATTATTTATTACTTATACCCTTGGCGTTGATATATACCACAAAGCTGGACGTTCAATGTTCATACTTATAATTTGACAAGAGAATTTGGCAAAACTCGTTTATTTAAACGTAGAATGAGCGTTCAATGTGTGTTATTTATATGAAAAAATAACTGCCCCTGGCAAAGTTCCAAAATTACTTACTACCTACCGCCAACGATATTTTGTATTTAGGTACGTCAAGATCTACGAATCTAACAAAAACTAATACATATAGAGAAAAAAAAGTAACTTCTCGGCTATTATACTATTAGAGCAAAGTAAACTGTGAATCTGGGATAGCAATTTGTCTGAAAGAATGTGTGAGCGTTTGTAATTTTCGAAACGAGACGAGTAGTAACATGGTAGTAGTTCATGTTACTAATACTACTAGTTTAATGATCAGAAAGTTTCTATTTTATTTTTTTGCTTATTCATAGATATGGTACTTTAGAATTCAAGTTCAAGCGTTCTTGAATACTTAATAAGCAATTGTATTGGATAAGAGAAGAATTTTGCGATTAACATTTTTGATTGCGATCATTGTTGTGAAGTTTATTAATGGAAATTGTGTATATGTATTTATAGTTGAATAAAGTTTACTTTAATCAAGGATGCTTGACACTCGCTCAGAGTAATTTATACAGTAAATGGCGGACACACCGACAAGATGGCTGTTATGTCTGCTTTCTAAGATTACACAGAAATCTTTCAATAGCATTTTCAAGTTCAATTGTATTTAATGCAAATGTTATTAAACATTAAAGAAGAATTTAGCAATGAGCATTTTTTGTTGTAAAAGCTAAATAAAGTTTACTTCAAAGATGACTGGCATATCGACATGGAAATTTAGACACAAAATGGTGGACGCAGCGACAAGATGACAGTTATGTCTCCTTTCAATGATTATACCAAATCTTTCAATATAATTATCAAGTTGAATAGATTTTAATGCTAATGTTGATACATATATTTTGCGAAAAACATTTTTGAATGCAATCATTTTTGTGAACTTTAATAATGGTAATTGTGCATGTATTTAAGTTAACTTAGGTTTACTTTAATTAAAGATGTTTGACATAGCGACACACGCTCAGAGTTATTTGAACAGAAAATGGCGGACGCACCGACAAGATGGCTGTTATGTTTAATCTCCATGATTATTCATAAATCTTCCAATATGTAGAATGCAAATCATAAAAAATAAACTAGAAAGAAAAAGAACTAAGCGATTAACATTTTTGATTGCAATCATTGTTGTGAAGTTTATTAATAAAAATTGTATAGCTATATAAGTTGAATAAAGTTTACTTCAATCATGGATGTCGGTACTTTGACATAGCGATACACGCTCGCAGAAATTTACACACAGAATCAACAAGATAGCTGTGAAATCTGCTTTCCATGCTTATGCATAGATCTTTCAATGCAATTATCAAGTTCAATCGTTTTGAATGCTAATGATAATAAAAATTGATGCGATTAGCATTTTTATTAATTGAAATGGTGGATAAGCTGAATAAAGTTTACTGTAAACATGACTTTGACATGGCGATATAGAAATTTCACCAAATGGCGGACAAACCGACAAGATGGCTGCCATTTGTGCTATCCATTGCTTTCCATGCTCTCAAGTTCTCTCAAGGGTTGAATGCTATAATAATGTTAATATAAAAACATCGAAGAAAAAGAAGATTTTAGCGTTTTAGGGATTAGCATTTTTGATTACAAAATATTGATAAAGAAGAAAACTTATATGATGATCATGTCAAGGATACCATAAAATAGTTATTTGTAACTAACTATTTAATCGGTTAATTCGAATTCATAATGTTTCTGGTTTCTACAACTCGAAAATAAGCGTTTAAGTTATAATTTATAGTTGATTTAGCTAATATAGTATTTCGAATGAAACACAATTCAACAAAAAATGTAGTTTTGTAGTAATTAATAATTCTACGACAAATTCATAAATGCATCGTGCATGATGACCTTGAACGTTTTACTTAGTATATATTAAAAGTCGACAGAAATGCACGATAAGATTTTTAATTATATAATAACTTCACATTCATGGAAAATTTTGCGCTCTGTTTGTTTTCTTATCGACTTTTTAAATGTTACTTAATAACAATAATCAGCTGACTTTTTGCTCTCTCGGATGCCGGGGCTTTGCAATAGCACGAGAATTTATTTATAAAATGACATAATGATTTATTTGTTTATCTAATTAATATATCCAGCTTCCAGGCACACATTCACTCTTATACAGAGTGATGCAACATTCAGATATGATTTCAATAATTTAATGAGCAGATGGGACCAAAATGTTTAGTTTTAATGGATGAATTTTGATCGAGTTGATAGATAAATGAAAATTTACGTTTTAAAAAGCTTGGATCTGGAATTCTTAATAGCTTGAAGTAGAATTGTTTCATTTGTTAGCGGATTAGGTGTGTCTAGTAATGTATATAAACACCATAGTTAGTGCATTTTACCGATGAAGGTCAAGAGGAACAGAATCTATGTATATATTTGAAACCACACCAACGTTGTTCCTTTATAAACATATATTATGTTAGAGAACTTTTACGTAGGAAACGACTGGCGTACGTGATGCGTGTAGAATATTGAGGCAGGTTTTTCGATTACATATAACAAACATAATGCGCATACATAAACTCGTCAGCATGTAAATTATAATAATACATTAGCTAAATGTAAAACGTGCAGCATGTTGCTTTCTTCATTCTTATCCACTTTAAGAAATACCTATAAACATAAATCCCTCCCTCCCCCCATCACACTTATATATTCAATATATTATTACCTGTTGCATTTTTTCGAAATCTAAATAAGGCCTTTGAGGATGACCAACATGTTTCGTATGTCGGCTACGTTTCCTCGGCGATTCTTCATAATGCATCAACTTCGAAGGTGGACTAAGACTACGAATCTTATTCGTGACGAAGCGACCACCAGGTTTGACAGCTTCGAGAGGTGGCGAAGTGCGAAATTGCAAAGGTGTGGGCATATTAGTGAGCAGGGCATGCACCTCTTCATCCGACGAATGCTCCGGATGGACGGCGTCGTCGTGGCCAAGACTAATGTACTTCGAGCAAGGGCTTAGATTCCCATAATGGGAAATGTTCTCTTCGTTTTCGGGAGAACAACGTCTTGAGTATGAGGACGACGAGGTCGAATCTCCACGTTGGGACCATTTTCGTTTCTCGGGTAAACTGGATGCGGAGCGCAGAGGTCGCGAGATGCGTTCCTCGGTCGAATTGTTAATCACTTCTAATTCTTCTTCGGAGCTGTGAGCATCGGTTTGGTCCGGTGCGGGACTTTCCATTGAACAGCCTGTATCTGCTGGTGATATGCTGCATATCCTTTGATCCATCATCACTATAAAAAAAATTATTGTAAGTAACGCTTTAGCGTAATATAGACAAAATGGCAGACACAATTGCGTACAAGATGGCTGACGCCTTTTCATAAATCTTCTAATACAATTTTTCTACTACACATATATAGTAGTGGGTGATTTAGTGAGCATTGAGGAAGAATTTAGCGAATGGAAATTTAAATATCACTGAATATGAGCGTAAATATGTTGCGGAGTCGCTGTTTGCGATGGTTGGTAACATTTTCGCGCATAGACAAAATGTCCGACACGACTGCGTGCAAGATGGCTGCCGTTCTGCTTTTTCGTGGATCTTCTAATACAACTTTCTATTTCTACATCAACATTGAGTAGGAATTTAGCAATTCGAAATTTAAATATCACTGAATCTGAATATTGTAAATATTGCAAATAGAATGCAATAAAAAGTAAACAAATTCTAATTATAAATTGCATTCTATTCCAGTTTAATGAACGTTTTGCTGCATGCATGTTTTGCGAAAGAGGTCACGACCCCGTCGGACGCTTTAGCAATTTCATTTCGCATGTGGTGTTTTTTTTTTCGGGGCCGTGCACGCCCGCTCTCCCCTTTGTGTTTTTGCATATTTCATATATACACAGAGCAGCAGCATGCAAGGGAGCGTTATGCAAACGAAACGCGCGAATGCACAAATAAACGAGCAAATACAACACAACTAGACGATATATTCACGTATTCACACCAGAGAACGAACGAACGAACGCCAGCAAACAACATCATAATAATATTTGAAAATAATTTCACTCGCAGATTTGCATCAGAAATCTATCTACACACATCTACACGCGTGCTCGTTTACGTAATAATAATAATTATCGATAGAAGAAACAGCTTTTAATTAAAATATGGATAAAATGACGAAACGATGAGAAGAGTGAATGGGTGAGTGAATGAGGTGGTGCAGATCAAACTCGCAGATCAATATCTATACCCATACGTAACGTTTGCATTAATTGCATCAAATGCTCTGCTTGCTCCTTTCTACTAGACATTCAGTATTCGTTTATCTAATTATTTATTTATTAAGCGTATTATACGCAGGTACAAGTAATAAATGTCTACAGCTATAATACACTTGTGCAGTTAGCAATTCCAAAAAGCGTTAGTTCTAGTCTGATTAACTTAAACTACGATTAATGATTATCATTATTATTACGACTGTGTACTTGTTTGCTTGCTACCATTAGTATTAGTTTTAAGAGATTAGTGCATAGTAGTCGAAGTTGCACATGTAGAGTATAGTAGTATTGTTTAATATTGCTTTCCAGCAAGCTCAATTCTAATTGAAGTATATGTATTAACACTTCGACTAATGTTTTGTGTGCAGCTAAGCGAATTCATGTTCATGCTTGATCATTAACGAACGTTCAGGCATATTTGTTGATTGTATTTTGTGTTAATGTACAACTCTAACTTATTATCGATAATACTGTGGTTTGTTAGAATACATCAGTATATACATAGATTATGAACGAAATTGTTTATTAATAATCTGAGCATTAAGTGCATTTGGATTTTTTTCATTCACAGGTGAAATTTATATTTTATTGGTTGATTCTTGTGGCAAAGACTTATTACATGCATTCGAAATTTTTGTAATAGTAAAAATAAATCAAATTTAATCCACCCTGGGGTGTGGCTAGAGTTTTGGGCACCTGACAACTGGACTGAAATGAAGGCGCGCGTTGGACTCAGTCAGGGCGCAAAGCGCCTATGATTGGCTGTGCTGCAAAATCAGTCAGTCAAGTCTAAATCACACGACTTGTTGAAAACTTAGCAATTAATTTCATGGGTGATAAGTCTGAGCAAAGCCCCTTTAATCATGAGGTCCTAAGCGCGTGCCGAGGTCTCAAATCTCCTCCGACTGAAATAACTTTCAATTGCACCTTTCGTACTTATTCTTTTTTTTAAACTACGAGATCATTCTATCTTAAATCTAACAAAAAATCCCGAAATGGAACTGGTAGTCAGCATCCTAGCTAGACCCTGCTAAACGGTGCGGCTGCCAAGGACGCCACAGTAAA
>JARJDU010045134.1:0-10974 GCA_030264695.1 Lissagria laeviuscula
CAGGATATCGCTAGCAACCTGGCAAGATTGCAAACAGCTTTTCGGTGAAAGCTAGACAACTAGTGTGCAATAGCAGCCCCGCACAACTCGCAAAACAAGCTTTATTGTTGCACTCGATTTGGGGCAGCTTTTAGACCGCTCTCGAATACCGCGATGGTGGTAAAAAAAAACAATATATAATTACAAGAGAAATATTTCGCAAAAGTAATGATAATTATTTACAACATCCAAAAAACTGGAGTGATTACTTTGTTTTGGATATTCAAAAATAATCTTCAAAATATTTATTAGACTTTCTGAGTTTAGTATCCCCCCCCCTAAACTTTTATTCTTTTAAATCTTCTTCTTTTGTTATATATAACACATTTAGATTTTGTAAATCAACCTCTCAATTCAATTTTAAAAAGTGGCATCCTGCAAGTCTTAAATTCATTGTTTAGCGCTAATTGACTTATCGTTTTATCTCCATAATATCATCATTTACAAATACAGCCTTTCAAAAAATCGTTATCTAATCACCAACTTACCTACCTACATTAAAACTTAGTGCACATCAATACACATAGTATTTACCTCAAATAAACCGTTTACCTTCATGATAAAAACTAGTGACATTTTCAACCCATCGTTAATAAACAATTGAGTAATATCAGCGCGAAAAATCAATGCTGGCCAGACAATAATCTATTTTAAAATTTAATCATGTTTGTCTCATTTCCAAGGCGTCAAACCCGTGAACCGAAGAGATTAGTGCGACGTTTAATTAAGAAAAATGGGGCATCCAACGTGTACAAAGGGCGTATGCACACCCTCTGGGATCGTTACATTAGAGATATTGCCCACACGATCGTAGACAGTAGATGGAGATGGACGGTTCTGTCGCTGTCATCGTCATTCCTCCTCAGCTGGTTCATCTTCGCCGTGGTGTGGATGCTGATCGCAAACGTAAACGGCGACTTCGATCCAAATAGTCCGTCGGAGACGCCGTGCCTGGCTGGGATCGATGGTTTCGGCGGGTATATGATGTTCAGCATTGAGACGCAGCAGACGATCGGTTATGGCACTCGATACATCACCAACCATTGCCCCGAAGGAACATTCCTGATGTGTTTGCAGATCATTCTCGGGTGTGCCATATGCGGAGCCATGGTGAGTATCGTCAATGCGAAAATGGTGCGACCGTTCCAGCTGTACTCTAAGAATCTCTTCAGTAAAAAAGCGGTGGTGAGCATAAAACCAAATATTGCTAAGGTTATCTCAGTTTCTACAATAAAAATCAAAGTCATTCATTGATTCATGTGCAAATCTAATTTGAATGCAGATATGTCGTCGAGATGGCACGCTGTGCCTCATATTCCGCGTACGCGACGAGAATGGCAGATACGCAATTGGAACGAAAGTGAACGCGTATTTGGTGCAAAGCCGGCCGGAAGAGCCCTTCCTCAAATCTCTTGCTTTGGAAACGACCGGGTTGCTCATATGGCCGCTGGAAGTCGTTCACAAAATAACGGCGTCAAGTCCGTTTTACGATCTTTCGGCCAAAGAACTCATAACGAAACGGTGAGTCGTCCAGTCCGTCCCGCATTCTATTGAATTTAATCGTCCGCTTCCTTTAATTCACTTCTATTCTTTTATATTTTGAAACGCTCCCATGATGCCATACATTCTTGACGTTCGTTTTATTTTCTATGTGCGTGCAATACCCACTAGCTTCGAGATAATTGCGACGATGGAAGGAACGTCGGCGTCGACAGGTCAGTGCTCCAAGACTCGGACTTCCTACCTCAGTACGGAAATACTCTGGGGTTGTGCCTTCAAGTCATGCATTTATTACAACGTCGAACAACATTGTTACACTGTTAATAATAATGAATTTAATACAACGCGCGAGGTGCTTACGCCTTTGTGCAGCGCCCAGCGGCTGGATGAAGTCCTCGAAGACATTGCCGAAGCTGATATCCCATACAACTTTACTGAAGGAGATCAGCGTTGTGGGCAGGTTCGTAATCACGATCTCGAGGAAAATGATTCTGATATAGACAAAGACGACGATTATGTGGATCATGAACATGCTGGTGCTGATGACGACGATAACGTGAGCGTCTATGATAACGTCGGAATTAGTGGCTCTCAGCGAGCGTTGAACTCCTCAAGCTTAGATGTAGAAGAGTTGTTGACTTCGTTGGACAACGCTGTAAAACTTAACAGATTATAGCTTAATTAAGTACATACACGATTATAGTAGATGAATATGAGAAAAAAAGTTCAGGAGAAAGACAAATCTCGAAATAAATTGAGATGATAACGATGCTTAAAATTTGTGGGAGTTGCACGACTTGCACGTTAGTTACTGAGTTATTATATACACACAGTTATCAACATCCACACTGTGTTTAACTTGTTGTAAAGTTAAGTAAAGTCTCTTTGTGCCATTTTGATATACGTTTGCATAATCTGTCAATAACGTTATATTTATTTATAAGATAAGCTCCGAGATAAAGTGATCTGTTTATAACTCTAGCGGATTTAAAGAAGAAGATATGAAATACTGCCAGCAATAAAGACAATTTTCTAGTTTTCGAACGCCAGTTTCCTGTTTGATGGCTTCGTGGGTGCGATATATTACCAGTGTGCATGAACTACGTGTGGACTAGTACGTGCAGCAGTAATTCGATTGCAATAAAAATTGACAAAAATGTTTCAACATCACGATGGCGGTAGCGCAAGCAATGGAAACGTGATTTATACACCCAAAACTTCCTACGGCAGGTAAAACCTTTATGCGGGATGAGATGAAATTGTGCGCGATGCATTTTTCCACAGATAAATCTTTCAGTTACATGCTGTTTGCTCAACGATAAACTTTCAGTTTGTTTATCGGATAGTTTTGTGCATTATGTGGTTACCGTTGTGCATAATATAGTCTGTAATTTCAACAAGTTTCATATACGAATATGTTATTATAAATAGGCTTTTGTATACATAAAAAAATGAGTAAAAATACTTTGAAACAACAACTTTACCAATTAATTTTCTCCAATAGATAAGGGATATAACCGTATCCTGAAAAGAAAATTTATTGTAAATTTACTACTTGAATCATAGGCATTAAGTTGGTATTGATTCGGGTAGTAAATTTACAGTTATAATTGTAATTACAGATTGAAATGTAAAACTACATAAAAAAGTGTAATTCACATTGTAAAATTACAATGGTTTTGTTAATGCGGACAGTAAACGACTATTTGGTTAAATTGCATTGTAAAAGCAGATATTATTTGTAAATTGTAAAAATAAAATTTGTAAAATTTCAATATTAATGTAGGAAGAATATATTATTGTAATAATTTTGAAAGTTGATGCGCTTGATTTGCAATACTGCAAAATAAAATTATAATACATGTAAAACATTGATGAAAGGGCGTTTCAAGCACCACCAATTGTTCAATTGCCACAAAATATTAGCGCATGCTTCCTGTGAACAAAAATTCTTATTCAGCTTTACTCTAAGAATTAAATGTTTTTATAACTAACCTATAAGTATGCACGGTTCCAATATTAGGCAATTTTCTTTGCAAATAGTCATTTCTATGTGTAGCTTAGGTATCTCTTGCTCTCGCATTATCGATGTCAGATCGTGATTAAAATATACACAAACATACCAAATACTCATATAAATTGTATATTCGTAATGTATGAACTTGGCTTCCACACACATTGCACTTATACATGATCTAACTTAGGGTTGGGCATATCTTTAGGTCTTTGGGCCACATGTTGGAAAAAAATTTGACCGCGCGCTCAACAATTTACTCACCCTCTCTTCTCTCATATAAAGAAGTTTTCGAAATAAAAATATTTATATTTATTGTGTAAGGTTTAGGAGATGTGAGCATAGAGGAAATGCACATTTATGAAAAACGTACACTCCGAAATCTAATACTCCAATCAACTGCTACGGTGGGTTGTCATTTGCTCATGCCTGATCTAACTTATAAGTAATTAATTTAAGAATTTGATAAGAATATATTACTTTTCTATAATTTCCTTTAAATTTACAGTTTTAAATTTTATATTGCATATGTCATCTTCTAAATTGCGTATTTTGTAGTACAATACTATTAACAATGACATGTGTCAATTAAATGTCAATTTAAAATTTTATAAATTTAGTATTAACAAAATATTTATTTGAAAAACTGTCCACGATTCTATAATATATTATTATGTTATTTAGGTACAGCTCACATATTACCTAAGTAAAATTAGTAGTGAAAGAATTGGTCTTTACCGACTAGTCCGATAATTATTAGTCGAGTTGTTGCCATTAACGATTAACGATAGTTAATTGAATGCACAGACGACTAATGCAAAATAGGCATAATTGTCAATATTATTGTATGGTTTTTTTGGTTTAGTTAGTACTACTCTATTACAAAGATTATAATTTTTACTCTCTAAATATATAATACTTTTTTCACTTTATGCTTGCTTCAGAAATTAACGTCGGCCGATTTCTTAGACAAAGTCGTCATGATTTGTGAGGTCATATCTTTGCCCTAAAATCGTTCTAAACTGGCGCTTTTTATTGAAAATTTAACAAAGCTTTGCAGTTTTACCCAAAACGCTAGATAATAATATTTCTCTGACTGTACATTTACAAAAATTTTGTTAAAATACTTTTTGAAAAGTATAAATACTCTAATCACATGTATAATAAACTTTGAAGAACTCAGAATTTTATGTAAAATTTCAAAATTTAATTTTTAGTTTTTACAGTTTTTATGTAAAATTTTTCAATAAACTTACTTACTTACTTTTTAATACAGAACTCATTAATAATTCAAATATATTTTCAAAAATAAAGGTAAAATTACTTTAAAATGTGCTGTTAAATGAATATTGTAGTAAGTTTACATACTATATATGAGTAATTTTTGGGTAAATTTACTCCTGTTTTTTTTCAGTGTATGTTATGTAACGAGGGGCAGGCACGCAGGCAAGCATGTCAACTAACATATTGGTGTGCTAGTATTACCAAGCGAAGGAAAATATAAAATACAGCCAACCACACATAAATATGCAAAAATCGGTCGGTTTGTTCCGATACGACGGTCTGCCGCAACTGCCTGCCTCCTATCTCATGAACGGATGAACCGAATTGAGTTCAGTTTTTGTCGGTTAGGAAGATTTAAGGACGGTATAATGATGTATCACAAGCTAAAGGGTGTTGTTTGCAATTCGTTTACGAGATCTAGCTAGTTTTTGGTACTTTTTTTTTGTAAACAACGAAAGAGCAATAAATTGCTTTTGGATGGTAAAATTTGTTGAGCTTAGGGGTTGCTTGCTTTATGTTCCTACTACCTTATATAAATATTTTTCAGAATCTTAGATGAAAATGGTAACTTGAACGTGCATATTAAACAGATTCCCAACAAGTATCGACGATACGCCAAAGATTTAGGCAACACACTGATAAACATCCGTTGGCGGTGGATATTGTTCGCATTGACGATGGCCAACGGAGTCGCCTATTTGCTATTTGCATTGGCCTGGTTGTGTTTAGCTCTGTATAGCGGCGACTTTAGCAAGACGGATGGTGAGCCGGATGTATGCATTGTGGGCACCAGACACTTCACGGGCTATTTGCTGCTGAGCATAGAAACGCTGACGACCATCGGGTTTGGGGAAATCTATCCAGCCAATTGTCTCCACAGTTGGTGGATCCTTGCTCTTCAAGCGTTCGCTGCTGTCGCAATCGAAGGCGCTCTGGTGACGGCGGTTTATGTCAAAATGTCCCGGCCACCGAAACACGTTAAAGGACTTTTCAGCAGTAAAGCAGTTGTATGGTTTACTCTTAATTGAATATTATTTATGTAATAATTATTATTTTTTAAGGTTTGCTTAAGAGATGGCCAGTTTTGTCTAGTTTTTCGAATTTATGACTACTCGGGTCGATATTGGACCAAAACTCAAATAAAGGCTTTCCTGATTAGCGCAATTCGCCCTAGTTCAAGCTACAAAAGCGAAGCTGAGGAATTCTACATGTGGAAATTACAACTTGAGCCATGCGAATTACTGGCTGGGCCAGTTGACGCTGTTCACATTATTACAAGTCGCAGTCCGCTGTGGACGCTCGCAGCAGCCGATTTTTTAAGCCAATGGTACATAGAGTCGAAGCGTTCAACAGCTGCACTTTGTTGTTAATTGCTTGACTTAATTGCAGCTTCGAAATAGTTCTCACTGTGAATGGCGACTCCCCGACGACTGGCCAGCCGTCCGAGGCGAAAAAGTCTTACACGAATAGGGATATTCTATGGGGATGTCGCTTCCTGCCTTGCGTCGCCTTCGACGAGCGAGTTGCCAGCTACGTGGTGGATTTTAATCGATTCAATTCGACGGTAATGTGCGAAACTCCCTTGTGCAGTCCGGCCCAGCTCTGCGAATTGATAAACGAAATTGACCATATACAACATCGGCAACCGTCCCCGAGCTCATCTCATGTGGTTACCTAACATCGTGAAAAATAGGTTAATATTATTGGGGCTACTATATTAATAATATCCACTTTAACTATTTTTAGTACACAACTAGAAATAACTTTAAATGTGATTAATTGTTATTTTGGTTAGGTAGAGTTAGGAGGATTGAAGAAATACATATTGCTTTAGTATTCTACATCTTGCAGTCATTTAGAATTTTCTTTGGACTAGTAGTGATTGTTGAAGCGATTTACTTTATCACCATTAATGTAGGAACACTCAGACTTTATTATTCTACAAAATTTGATTCCTTCGGTAATCAATGTGCATTACAAATATTGAGATATTTGTGACATAAGATAAAACTGTACACGTTAGGAAAACGTGTTTTATACAAAATACTTCTTTTTCGATGTAGACTAAGAATGTAAAACAAAAAAAAAAAAAAATTCTATTTAAAAATATGAAGTTGATATGCATCTGACTTCTAAAGGGCTATAATAGAAATAAAAAATGGCCCACATTTTATATAATTTTTTTTTTAAATAATACATTTTTTCATAATTCTTCTGGTTTTGACTTTGAAAGAATGCGTGGTGAAATAAACTTTTTTTACATTTCAACGTCGTGTTTCAAATGGCGACGTTCGCTAAGAGGATTGGACTCTTTGATTCGTTTGCTCTTTCATCGTTCTTTATAACATGGTTTTATTGTAAGGAACCGAAGCCAACTTCTCTTTCATATTATAAATTGTCATTGGAATTGCAAAAGCCTTGACAAGGATTCCAGACTAGTGCTTTTAAAACTAAAGTAAGAAGTTAAAGAAACTCGATTGGCAAAAACAAATAGGTCTTGTGTGGCTGATTTTTATCATCCGATCTATAGTTTTATTATTAGAAATTATTAGTTTATAATCAAACCAAACTCAATTTCCTCTTCTCCGGTTTACTAATAGCTATACCTGGAAAAAAACTTCAAAATTAGTAATATAAAGTTGGTCTGAATGCGATGATTGAAGCAGCAAATAACTTGCAAAGCCTGTATTTTAAAACGTATATATTACAAGCTGATTACATAAGACTACTTTATAAGTTAACGTTAATATAGTATAAATATAGTTGGTAATGTTCGGCAACATGTAGTTGTCATGAGGTTAAGCTGGAAACAGTTTGGTGCAAAATTTGGTCAAAAATGTATGAAATAGTATGGAATTCCATGCACTTATGAACATGAATTATTTTGATAACTTTTATCATAAATTAATTTTTCATATGTTAAAACATTGTAATCAGGAAAACAATAAAGTTCAGCATAAATTATAAGTAAATTGAAGCAAATTTCTAAAATTATTGATTGTTATATAGTAAAACAATTATTAAGATTACAGAATTTACTCACTTGCGGCATTTATTTGTTCAGCAATTTGTGCTACATTGAATAAATAAATTGTTATTTGATTAGAACGAGCGGTGCTGTGCAGGGTTCCAATGGGCTTTATATACAAGATAATCTATCCTCTTCGTTCTTTACACTTGCTCCAGGTGAAACTGTTTATAAATCAGACTAGCGTCTCAATAATAGTTCAACCTAAGATATTAAAAATTTACCATGAAAATTTATGAAAAACATAGCATAGCATTTTAGTCTATTAATCATTTTCTAATTTATTTAGAAATATTTTACTCATTTTGCAATAAATAGCCTCGCTTTAACTATTTTCCGGCTCTCGAGCTTTATTTTAACCACCAAAGTAGTTTGTTTAGTGACTAAACATTAGTGTAATTATTATTATATTATCTACGTTTACATGAGAAAGACGCAGCAAACAAACAAGCTAGAATTGTACAAACAAAAAAGACAATAGAAACCCTCAGCGAGATATGATGGTCGTCCAACATTATGAGACGCACCAAAATAGATTATCCAACACTTTAGTCAGAAGAATTCTGACTTACGAAGCATGTCCTTGTAAGCAGGTTAGAGTAGATACCAAAAATCACTATCTGAACCACAAAAAAACATTTTGTTGATTTCATAAGCAATAGCTCAGATAGGTTGGTTACGTGCAGAGGATAGACGAAATTGCCAAATATGTATTAGAATGGAGCTTAGATGGAAAACCGTTAAGTACCTAGTACCATAGAGATATATAAAATAATTGACCCTCAAGCCGAAGCAAGATTTGCCAGGACTGAAAAAATGGCGTGTACAAAATGAAAATTGTCGTCAGAAGATGTAGACTGAGTTGTAGTACATGTAGTCTAAAATCAAAATAGAACGGCTGCGGTAGGCCGGGCACGTCGTACGCTGGTAAGCAGAGAACCCAAGAACTATTTGGTTGAGTCTTGGGTACTCAACCAGAAGAGCGCAAAAGACCAGAAAGGCCGAAACTGCGCAAGGATAACCACCTGACTGATGCAAAGAGGCTGAACATTCTTAGATGATTTATGGTTGCCCTGGATCGCAAAAAATAGAGAAAGAAGTTAGAAGAGACCAAAACCTGCGCAGGGTTGTAGAGCCAGAATGATGATAATGATGATGATGACATGTAAGAATAATAGTAAACAAAAATAACTTACTAAGTTTCAATTTTTTACTCAAAAATGTGTCTGAAGTGGCTTTAAATACAACGGAGGTTGTAAAGTTATTTGTGGTTGTAGGGTGTATTTTTGGTTGAAAGATTTGTTAAAGTTGTTGGGCCTGTGGGGGTGAAAAGATTGTAAGAGTGCATCGAATGCGATGTGAAATAGTAGTGTCACTTAATAATCGTCAAAAAAAGAGAATCGATTTGTTATTCCCATAAACTTTTCATTGACTCGGTTATTGATCGATTAAAAATGAATCAATTAGTAACTTCCATAAGCTTTACATTGACTAGGTTAATGTTCGGTTTATAACTATAGATAAAAACTATTTATTTCAATTATTAGTCTTTGTGTTACTTTACAGTAGCAAATTTTGTGTTATCTTTAATACCTTCAGTGAGATAACTAAGAGATTAGTTAATTGAAATTAGTTAACTGTAATTCTTATATACAATTGCAAGATCTATCAGTTACAGGTCAATTTATGCCTAATTTCAGCATTCATGCTACAGTTAGTGCTGATTGTTTACAATTTCTGCTCTAACCTGATAAACTGCCACTATGTCATAGCTGGGCCATTTGCAGCCGAGTTTGCTTGTATCAACGCAAAATAATTTCATTGATAACAATTTATCTTGCGACGTTAGTACATCTGCTGTTTTTAAAACAGTCTTTCAAATTCAAATTTGCAGCTCAGGACATCAAAGCAAGAGCTTCCTAACTATCTAGGTAAATCCAACTGAGTCACCTTCTCATAAGTAAAAAAGCACGGAAACAACCAAGAATACAAAATAGCCAATCTTTTCGGTTATTATTAAGAAAACCGACCTAGTCGATGGATTCAGGATAGTGATAAACAAACTCTTGTCAAATATAACTAAATCAAAACATAACAAGACATGAGAGAAAGCATCTTTCTCACAATCGAAAGCAGCAAATGAATCGACCTTTGCAATAACTTGGCAGACTTGGTCCTAGATCTAACTCGTCCAAAACTGGTATCTTCTTCAGACACTGCGAGGTCGTGACTTATGTTAGATGGGATCAGAACATGGTAAACATTATTTACACAAGATGTAAAGTAATAGTTCTTAATTGAGTACATAATTATGAATTACCGTAAAACTTGCATTGTTAGGGGTAGCTGAGTTGTAGGACCTAGACGAAGGTACCTCTGGTGGAGCTGAGGAGCAGAGTGCTAGACTAAGCGGCGGGGGCTGACTAGCGTCGGGCCTGCTGGCTAGATAGCGTCGGACTGCTGGCTTCGAGCTGGTTGGCGTATCCATTCCGTAAGAGCAAATGCCTATTCAAGTCTCTTTCATGTGCATACATTGGAAATTCATTACTAGACGTTTTATGGCTTAGTGACGCATTGCTGATTAGTTTGGCAATGCGTGATTGCCAAGGATGTTTTCCGAAACATCTTATAGTTATTGTTATAGGAACAATTGACATTGCGTTTCCCATATCGTTTGCATTAAATTGCACTTGAATAGCTTATGCTAGTCAGCATAAGGCAACTCAATGTTGATGAGCTGTGCAATCAAGTAAACTATCAAGTTTACCAATTCAGCTTGTTGTCATCTATGTGTTGACCATTGCGTTACCGCTTGAGTATACTGGGTGACTTGTAGCCGCATTACCAATGCGTGACAATAGAATAGAACTTACACCGGATCCTACTTGCCAGTGGTGCCTTGAAGAGGATGAGACTCCCACACATATTTTGTAGGAATGCCTAGCACTAACTACTCTAAAACAACAAATATTGAGTAAGATTGTCACTGAGATGGCTCATTACATCCTAATACGAGATGAGCAAGTGAACATGAATATGAAGCGTCTAACTGTCGTGAATTAATAACTGTGTTTCAGGCCACACTCGGTCTATAATCAATTTTCAACAC
>JARJDU010045138.1:0-11343 GCA_030264695.1 Lissagria laeviuscula
AATAATACATCTTCTTCGAGATATAATGTAAAAAGATACCCACATAACAAATAGTAGTCCCTGGGATGTCCCAAGCATGTAAATAAAATGGTAGTAGATGTCTCGACCAAAACTGCACACACGGCGAAAACGATGAAAAGCCAAAACAAAAACTCGTCGACGTATCAGGGTTAGGACAGTTGGACATACTGCCATCATCGTTCCACTATATTGCCGCCATAGTTTGTTTGAAAGTGCAAAATGCGTTCGAGGAATGAGCTTGTAGCCTCGTTGTAATACTTTAGAAGTGAGTTGGCGTGCATCGCATTCGTCAAAATCATTAAGTCAACGTCAGTAATGACATTATTAAGCAGCCGTTTATCCGACAATGTTAAATCGATTTTTAAATGTATTGCTTTGCCAACGTAGTGCCAATCTAACCTTAATAAAAGCCAACAAGAGTCAGATGAACAACGTTTTTTCTTAAGCAGCACTACATGGCTAAACGTATCTTAAATTTTTGCCAGCACGCCACCGACGTTTTCAACGTTGTGCCGACCGATGTGTGTTAGCTGGGATATCAATAACAAAAACGTTCGTAGGACATCAGTCTAAGTCCACCGTTGCTATTCTTTAATATACGCATGACCGATAGAATTAAGGGAATTACTTTCTAACAGTCAAACTCATAGGGCGAGCGAGAGGCTCCTCTCGCGTATAACAGAATGCATTCTAAAGGCTGCCCTAAACCTAGCGCAACGGTAAAGTTTGTTTAGCAGGTTGTGCTGGGCAGCTATTCTATTACCTATTCGCTTGCTTCAAGCCACATTTGCACACTAGTTGTCTAGCTTTCATCAAAAAATTAATTGCAATCGTGTCAGGTTGCTAGCGGTATTCCGTTGCAACGCGCCTGTTCGGCAAAAACTCGGCTTGGAGCAAGCGAATAGGTAATAGAATAGCTGCCCCTTACAACCCGCAAAACAAACTTTACCGTTGCGCTAGGTTTGAGGCGACCTTAAAGAACACGGACTTAAGAAAAATATTCTTAAGTGCCCATGGGCGCCATATTTGACAGCTGACGATATGTCATGATCTGTGAGTTTGTTCGTTATTGTCAAAGAAACTAGATTTCGTGCGTTTCGCAATGACTTCCGAGGCCTTGGAAGCTTCTCTTACTTTCTTTAATGTGCCACAGAGCTATCAGAGATGCCTCAGCTCTGCGTTCTAAAACTCCGAGATTGCAGAGCGATCTCAGCAATTAATCGCTAGAGTCTGCACAGTATGCCTTACCTGCTGTAGATTTTAATTAAGAACTCGATTACATCGCCGACCACGTGACCAAAAATTTTGCTTGCTCTATCAAAGCTTCTGAAGTAATTAAAGAACGCACTAACTTTGTACTTTTGTACTTTTGTACTTAATTATAGACGTCTGTCAAGACGTCCCAGGGATATCCATTAATAACGTTAATCGTCGCTCTAAATTTGGCAGTCCGAGAGACGTGTATATCTCGCGAATGTTATGTGGGAGTGCAAAAATTATAAAAATGCGCTTCTTAGTTAAAATTAAACTAATAAGCCATCTTTCTTTACTCAATTCAAGCCTTACAATAAAAATTCCGAAAAATCGAAATGATTCATTTAAAATTTGGCAATGCACTTACTCCTTACTGATTCGATATTAATATTATAATGAATTATTATTATTTCAATAACAGTTCATTATTACAGTCTATAATCATATTTGGCACTAGATTATTAGCCATATGTATAAGTAATATTTGTCTTTTGTCTATCAAATTATTCAGTCCTCAATAAGCTCAAACCAAAAACGTCAATCTACATTCAGATTATTACAACAAGCCTCAAGTATTGTCCAACACAAACTCATCATCAAGCACGTCCACAGTCCGCACGCGCACCCCCGCAGTGGTCACCTTCGCCAAACACTCCGGCTCCACATCCGGCATAATGATGCACATAAACGGTTTCCCAGTCGACGTGTCCTTCGGGTACACCGTCACAGGTGTAAATTTACTCTTTCTTCCAGACACATAACTCGACAACTGTTGATACACATCAGGATATTGTCTCTTCAAACTGATCCCCCGCTGTTGCAAATGTCGTTGAATATTATTAAAAGCAATCTCTCTCCAATGCTGAACGGGATCATCTCGAATAGGTCTCGTCATCAAAATAATGGCTTCTGGATTTTCAAAGTCCCTATCCGGCACGTAGAAGTTCTTACTAAGTCGTAGCTTCCCACATCGAGAGACTAACTGCCTCTCCCATTTGACTGCACCTGCAGCTGGAGCTTCAGACACTACGCAGACTGATACATAGAGGACTAGTTTCCCATCAGGGTTGTAGTTCTTACACATTTTTACTAGTTCAGCATAGAGTTGAGGACCCATCTCAGAAGGTAGTAGATCCGCCCAGCGTACATAAGTCGGATCTCCTAGACTTTCCAAACCGTTAGAGAGGAATTTCTCAGCTGCTTCCGGACACGGGAAGAAAATCTTCACAGCACCTTGGCCTTGAGATAAGTAGCCTCGGCGTGCAATCGCAGAGAGAGTATGCAAAGTGTCGTCTTGTTCTTTAGCTGCGGCGATTACTTGACGGCATAGGGAACCAACACGTGAGAAGAGGCATGTCTTCCGGTGTTTTTCCCAATGTTCGCGACGACAGCTTCGACTGCAATATGTATACGAGCAATTATGACAGTTCTTGAACTGATGGGCTTCTCCTGATTTCGAAGTCGTGGAGCGCCCGCAACGCGAATTGCGACAGCGGAGAATCGGTGAGGAATGTAGACTTGCCCGTCGACTGTCGGATGAGGGTCGGTTTGCAGGCTCGCTGCCTTCACTGCGTCTTCGGAATTGTTGCGCAGCACGCTGATGGTCACCTTGCAGACGAACAGGACTAGTATTAGCTGACGCCGTCCCTAAAATCATCATTTTGGTAATCAAAAAAAAATAGGTTAATAGAATACTAATGTTTTGGTGCTTTTGAAACTTTAGTTTAAAGAAAGTTAGTCGGAGATATTAGACTAGACAAAATAATGATTTTTAATATATGAGATGATTTGCCTTTGCAGAATCAATTAAATTGCTGAGCAAAAAGAACTTTCTTTGTAACTTAAGTTTATTAATGCGTCTAAGCAGGGTCGCCACCATGCTAGGTTGGCGTCAGAGTGCGAGCAATAGGCAAATGGCGCCTGCTGGGCCTAGCTAGAAGTTCTCCAGACGGACATGCGTCCCCGGATTGACTGCGCCCTGGTGCGGGGCACCTCTTGCTTCCCTGGCACGGGGCATCCCTGCGTCTAAGTTCTTTTAAAGCACAAAATCTACAAGAAGCTTGCATGCGATCATAACGTCTACAGTCAAACGTTCTACAATTTTAGTAACGTTGTTTTAGGAAATTATGTTAAAACCAGATGCTTTTGATATACAATAATGGCGAATGTTTGCAGTTTTGTACATACTAAGATGTTGTTAGCTAAAAAGCTGCATTTAATTGGTAAATGTTTGCTTTGTTGCGAAGCTTCTACTTGCTTGATTTGGCATTGAAATCACTTTTGGATTGGTTATTCGATCGCAAAAATAAGTAAAATAGAATTAACAGACAAACAAAACAAAAGCTTAAGATTATCAAATTGAAAATTAAGAAAAATAAATGCAGCACAATCCAAGCAATGATTCAAATGCAATCGATAATAATGTTGTTTTAGTACTTAGAATGAGAGTAAAATGAAGTGAATAAATAAGTGCGATTGAAATTCGAATTGCAATTATGTAGAAAGTATGAGAATGTATTAGCTTACTGTCTGTACCGAATGTATGCGATTGCATTGTATTTCAATTAAATAAATACTGAGTGGAGATGTTTAGATAGAAATGGATCTCGATCTTGATTCGGGGGGCCATTTTCGCCTGGTTGCAAATGGACCGCGTGGCTCGGAATGTCTGGTCTGGTCTGTCTGAGTTTTGGTTTAGGAACCTGCAAACGAAACTTACACATGTCTCCTACCTTGGAGACTGGGACTGGGGGCACGCGTCGACGACGGTAGACCCAGCAGCGAGTCCAGCACGTCCTCGAGCGTCGTCGACGATGGGGATGGCCGTCTGCTTCCGCCCGTGCTTAATGCATTCGAATCTAAAATACAAACAAGAAATATTATATGGATAGTAAAACAAATTGTTACAACAGATATTTTAAATTTTATAGGAAGCAATCACAACAGTTTGGTCTGGGGTAGCATTTTAGAAATTTTTATGTGGCAAAAATACAGGGTTTTCTTAAATGTTATCAAATTTTAAATTGCTGCCAAAGCAGACTGCATGAAGTATTTAAAGTCACGTGGTGTTCGGACATTTATGAAGACCCTGTAGATAGAGCTTGGTGTATTTAGTGCATATATTATTCATGACTGATTAGATAAACTAGCTGAGATTACATGCTAATATGCTAATATTTGAGTTAGTTAGTGTTTTGTTTCTGAACCACATATTTTAATGGATTATGTATGTTATTAGCTGTTAATGAATACAGGCTGCGGTATTAGAAGCAAAATTAGATATTATCACAATATGGTATTTTGGTGTTATGATTCGGGATGAAAATGTCTAGTAGTATGGTAATACTGCAAATAGTTCAGCTTTAATGTTTTATGATTAATCTTTGTATATACTGTGAATTGTTATAAATTAGATGAAATGTTGTGGTCTTTTTGTATTGTTTCTGTTCTCATTATTCTTGTTATTGCTATATAAAAGGTTTTAGTAATTACATGCGTATTGCATAATGCACAACAAACCCAAAATTATACAGTAAACTAAAGGAAATTAACTTACCAATAAATTTCATGAATATTAACGACTTTTACGAAAAAACTTTTAACTGAAAAATTATAAAAGTAAACTAAACAATGTTATATGAAGATGATAGTTGTAATAGAAAAATAAAAAGTATTTCTGTTAATTTTTTTTTTAAATTGAATAATTTAAATCGTTTTAAATTTAATATTTTAATCAATTTAATTTTTATGTTTTTTTTTGTTTGAATAGTGCTTAATATATACACTCATGCTTAGGTTTAACGGACGAATAAAGGACGACCCATATCAGTTAAACGAGAAATCCGTTAAATCAAATATGTTATGAAGAACATGAAATTGGCTAAGCGCTGTTCACAATAAGCTTTCCCTGATTGTTAACCATGAAATTTCAATTGATTTAACCGATTTAATAAATATTATTGTTCGTTTTGCTCAATGACAAAATCACAATTTGATCACAGTTCAAAACGTTTCCAAAGCATTAGTGTTGTTTTAACACCATAGAGGGCGCACCCTGTTCGTCAAACTCTTAATTTGTCTGTTAAAGCTAATATCCACTAAATCAGGGTTTGTAAAACCGATGCATGAGTAAATATATTTTTTGATAGGATGTGACGGTCACCACGTGATAGTTCATAATAATAAAGTAACGAAAAATCACTTGAAAATATGTTTAACAATTCGAAACGAGTAGTTATATTATATATATCTTAACTGGATTGGATCTAGACTTAACATTTCAACCATTAATTTAATGAATATTTGATGCCAATTATTCGATGAAATTAAAAGCATAAGTACTGATTAATTTACATGTTAAGTGGTAGCAATGAAATTAGCAAATTTATTTTTCACTGCCATAAAGTTACTTTAATGAACAAATAAAATTTTAAAAAAATTATAGATTGCATAAAGATTAAATTATATATTTTATATATTTGAATAGAATGTAAATAGATTTAAAAGTATTCATTAATGTTAGCGGTAAAAACATGATTAAATATCTAGAAGTAACTTTAATTAACTTAATAATCTATTAATTTAATTGAGTTCAAAATTTAATCCAACTTACAATTGATTTTTAAATAATTTTAATAACATTATTTTTTTATATTTTATTTTAAAGTAATTTGTATTTTATGCTTATGAGAAGCGAATATTTATATTAAAACAGTAAGCTCATTGATTTTGCAGCAAATTTTGATATTAAACTATTTCAAGAGCTTCTTCTTTAGATGTAATACTAGCTCACTCGGCAGACGTTGTCCTGCTATTTTCAAATATACATCAACGAAGTAACATATGCCGGTGTAATACCAAAGCTTGCAGCTAATATGCAGCAAATGCAGAAAATTCAATATTTAGCAAATATATGCAAAGTATCACCGCAATCAGTCCACGGTCCACGGTCAAAAAGAAACGGAGCGTACAGCACTTAAATTTTCAGAATACTCGGGCTGAAATGTCTACTGGCTGTATTATCGTTGGACTATTTTGGTACAGGGCTGAATAGTCCGAGCTGAAATGTTTTAACTATTTTGGTTTGAGCTGAATAGTTGCAGTACCATTTAGAATTTATGATAAGCTAGGTAGGCGATAGGGTGTAAACAAAAGGCGCCTGCCCGGCCTAGCTAGAATTTCTTCAGACTGGCATGCGCCGCCGAATAGAACGCGCCGAGGTGCGTAGTCAATTAAACCGGCAGATGCTAGTGCTCCTGCGTGATGTTATAGCCCTCTTCCTGACCGCAAATGTGAACGAGTAGTTGGTGCCTTACGAACGATCAACGGAAAAATAATGAATACCTCAATTTCAAATGAACTTATTTATATTGTTACATATTCTAAAATGGCTCGCTCAGGGATTGTTATCAGAGTGCGTCTGATAGACACTATTAGGCCACGTCTGATAGGCCATCATGTTTCTTCTATGATCTGCAACTCTTTTTTGTGACTTATAGTTAATCTGTATTTTATTTTTGTAATTTTGTAATTTAAAATAGTGTATTAAATGTATGTAAAGTATAGTTTAAGTTGAATTGAAAGTTAAAAGAAAACAAAACGCAATCATTTTAAATATACATAAACTCTATTAAAAAAAAACTAGAAATCAAAAAATATATAAAAATACTACACACTACACGAGTATTGTATAAACAAATGTAATAAAACACAAGAATATTTTTATACAAAATACATTTAAATTGAACTTAATAACAAAAAAAAGTAATCGAATAAATCAAAATCTAGATTTACATATAGCTGCTCTCAAGTTACAGTACACAGGACAATACAGATATAAATACGTAATACGTAAATGAACATTGAACGTCAAATTTCATCGATAAAGGTAAACAACAACAAGCGCAATTAAACATGATATTATTTATGTTTAATTTAAACATAATTCGTAGCATTCGGCGCTCAACGCATCTCAATTGTTACTTGTTATTTGGGTTAATTTATGTAATAATATGAAATACATGTACAATTCTCTATTCTACTTAAAATAAATAAATATTTAGAATGATTAATTTCTGTGTTATGATAAAAATATGAATCTTAATATCCAATAATAATTATTATTATTATATTATTATCCTATTAACATTTGTCTGATATCTTTTGATAAAATATTCTCTTTTATGATAATGCTTTATTAAAATATAATATTTACATTTTTTTGAAAAAAGTAAAAAAAGAAAAAGAAGAAAACGGTCCAAAACAAATTGAAGTAGTAATAGTGATTTTAGTCATTTGGACAATGATGTAATTAATTTTTTTTTTTAATTATAATTTTTGAATGTAAATTATCTTTGAATTAATTTCTACTGGATATTATCAAAACCTGCATAATTTACACAAGTGTAAAAAGTGAGGTGACATTAAACAAAATAGCTGCTGTAATAATAATAAAAACATGTATAAATAGTTGCCAAAAACCATGGTTTTCAGTGTCCAAGTTTAGCTTAATTCAATAATAATTCAAGTAATTATTAAAACTGTAAATTTCTTAGTTGCCAGATGTCAAAAATGTCCAAATTTGCACGGCAAATATAAACAAAGCGCGCTAGAAACTGCACAAATAAACAAAAATATATTACTAGGTACTAAGAAACTAATTATAAAACTCTGTAGCAGCACTTCTGATTATTACATATATACTGATTATTATATACACTCTAATTATTGCAATTAAATCAATTACAATCTAATTTTCGAATTAAAATTGAATATATACTTAAATCTCCGCTATAGCACCGTAAATCAATCGCAACATTTATATATGTTATCTTGGTTGAACATCCAAAGTCTTCTGTATAATATGCACATCCCTTAAATTATTGCGCCCGGACATACTCACCATTATGCGCTTGCAGGTCGAGCCGCAGAGTAGTTGGAGGCACTGGCATCTGGTGATTCCCCGCACTCGCTGGCGTAGGACTTTCCGTCAACGTTAGTGGTGTCTGCGGCGATTCCAACGGCCGCGTACCCACAAAAGAACTTTCCAGCCAACAGAGTTTCTGACTCCCTCTAGGACTCGCCGACCTCGACCTTTGACTCGCCGTCTCTTGACTATCATAGCTATGCTCTCGTCCGCCACCAGTTTCCGGTCTTAATCCACTTACATAATGCACGATAGCTGAGGTCACCTCCTTAATGGAAGTTTGAATTTCAGGACTTTCTTGTTGATGGAGATGCGTTGGTGGTGTCGTTGAACCGAGGATGCTTGATGCTAATCGTTCCGCAGGCGTGCGTGGCCTACTGAGACGCTCCTGCGACCGCCACCCTAGATACGGTTGTCTGTGATTGAAGCTGCTTCGTAACGACGAGGATGGGGAGACGGCGCCGTTGGGTTGGCGCGCTGCATTGAAGGAGGATCGCGTGGAAGCGCACGGCGATGACGCCGTAGAATTTAACTTGGAGGTGGACCAACGGACGAAGGGCTGCGTATGCAGCGTCGAGGGGCTTAGCATTACGGGGGAGTGTGCATTCGTGGAGCCCAAGCTGCTCAGCGATGTGGTTTTACTACTCGTACCTGCCCACCGGCGTTCCCTGCTGCTTACACCTTGTTTGCTGCTTTTGAGAAGGAAACCTTCGCGAGGGATCTGCGCGTTCGTATACCAGTCGGGGACGTTTAGCTTCTGTAGTGAGCGCTGGACGCGCAGCTCGTGTTCGGACATCACGCGCTCGCCGCCCTTTTGCAGCTCGTTCTCAGGTGGCTGGAAATACACAATATAAATTAGTTATATATTTTGTAATGAAATGATATACAATTAAAAGCAAATTTATCGGTTGATTGAGTGAAATGAAGATGGATACTAAATAGATATTACTGCTCTATATGAAATGAGATTGGATACATTATTTGATGATGGTAATCGTTATCTTATCTACATATATAAGGAACCATAAATTATAATCTTTCGTTTGTTTGTTTAAGGATTACTAGGTATGTAAATATAGGAAATTCACATAAAACATAAAAATTGTTTAATCAGTGTTTATATTGTATGCTTAAGTTGTAAAATTATTGACAGGTAGGACGTTAAATTTACAAATTATAGACGGCACTTGGTAATACACACAGCTAACGCACATACGGTGGCCGCTGGGCGAGTCAACGTTTTTTGGCCGATCCTGAAACGTCAGCACAATGCCAAGAAAAGAAGAATGACGAAAAAATGGGCCGATGGATGATGGCTGGCTAGTGGTTACTGCTATCATTGTTCGGCTATATTGCCGCCATAGAAATTGCATACCGCCAACGCATTTTCTTGGAGGTTCAAACTGCGCGTGTGAAATGAGCTCGTAGTCTCGTTGTAAATCGTTAGAAGCAGTTAACTTTGACATGCAACTTAGGTCCCCAAGTCATCGATTTTAATGCCAATATCAAGCTGCTGTTTAACCGAAGATGTTAAAACAATTTTTAAATGCATCACTTTGCCAACGTAGTGCCAATAAAACCCTAATAAAGGCCAACAAAAGGCATATGTATAACGTATTTTCTTAAGCAGCATTGCATGGCTAAACGTATGCTAAATTTTTGACAGCACGTCGCCGACCTTCTGATGGCTGCGCTTTATGTATTAGCTGAAGAGTAATTTTAAACATATTTTGCTACCTTAATATAATAATTATTTTTATTGAGAAATAAGCGAACGGTCGAATAAGTGCGCACTTCAAGGATGTTCATCCTCTATGCTAAATCTAAAATATAATTTTCGTGTCTCGTGTTTTCGGGAAAAGATAACAAAGTTATCAAAAAAAGCGATGTCATCCATTTCGAGTGAATGAGACGCTTACCAGTAAAAAAATCATACCTTTGGTAATTCTGATAGGACATCAACCATTTTAAAAATTTTAATGTTATTCACAAACACCTATGGATTACGCTTAAAGTGGTACTACATGTTGCTACATGTAACGAATGAACAAACCAATTTTTCGTACCGATTTGCAACCGAGAAATAAATTATTACGGTACTACTACGAGAATGACGCGCAAGCAACAGTCTTGACCACCTATATAACCAGTTCACGCGTCACGGCGAAAAATATCTTGTGTCACACTAACAGGGTGAAATCCCAGGACTATTCCAATATTCGGCGGTCCTGGAATACAACGCTTCTCGTAGTTGTAATATAATATTCTGTTTCATTTGGTTTTTGCGTGTTAAAATGTTTAGTATTATTGTTTTCAATATATTTTTTAATAACAAATTTTTTAAATAAATGAAATATTTCTTTGCACATTTATTTGCCGACCAATAATTTATTAGATTAGCGGGCAACTAACTCTTTATATAAACAATAAATCAAAAATTAGCAATAGTGCTTAATTCGTCGGTGTTTCTTCCCCAATACATTTATATAAATAATTAAATTAAACTCAAAGCGAAGTAATAAAAATTTACATATTTCTAATAATGACAATACAATGCCAAGTTTAAATTTAATCATAGACCCTGTTGGACATTAATCATTCAAAAAACCATTAATTGTAAAATAAGTGATATCAAGAAAAATTTAAAACTAAATCAATAAAAATAAACAAAGGTATAATTAATAATTAAGTATTGATTGAGTGCAAGCCAATGATTATTATTTATTGATCACTAAATCAAACTAAAGCGAAGGTCTTGCTCATTCGACTTTCAATTTATTGAACATAAAACAAAGTTAACATTGATTTTAGATGTAGATATTGCAAGTTTAGCAATTAATAAAAGTAAGATATTTAACATATACATGTTTTAAATGCAAAATATATTTATCGCTAATGATTTCAATATTTTCGGCGACAGCTGCTTTACTTAATATAATTAATATAATTATATTATGTCGATTGATATATAGGCCCTAGGCGCCTATAGTTTGCCGAAATGCAAAATCATCCACGTGTAGTCACACAACTTGGAAAAAATTTCATGGGTGATAGGTCGGCGCGCGGCCTCTCTAATCATGGGGTGCCAAGTGCGCAAACTTCGCATCCGATCTTCGGCTTGCCTCGTTTTCTTCCTTCGTGCA
>JARJDU010045148.1:0-30276 GCA_030264695.1 Lissagria laeviuscula
ACACTGTATAAACACCTATGTATGTATAAAGATATTTTTTAGAAAACGATCTGTGCAAAATTGGGATATTCTATACACATCACTTCTTCCCCTCGCCTCTTAGCCCCGTCATAGCCCCTCCATGAGCGCTGTTACGGGCGGTTGGCTCTGTGCATTGTGGCCATACAATGCATCATTATTTATCTTTCCATGTGAATAGCTTCGAGGCAGTGGCGGCAAAGGCGGTGGCGGCAACGGACGAGGTTCTGCCGCTTCAGTCTCAAATATACTGCCAAGCGCACTACTTCAAACTCTTTAAAACTCTTTTCAGTGGTGGATTTAAGAGGAATTCGACAAGTTATCAATTTACTTGTCAACTTGTTGATCTTATCAGAGTTCAGATGTCTATCAATTGCTATCAATCATAATATATAGATGATAAATTTCGTTTTACCCATATATATGCAGCCATATATACATCTGTCTATAATGGATTGTAGTTATTTTGGAAATAGTTTCACAAATTAGACAGATGGAAATAGCTGACGATAGGCTAGAGTGGGTCTTGACTTTATTTGCGGGGTATTCGTCGTCGTTTAATGCCCCTCGTAAAAGGCAGTTTTTATGATGTCACTGTTGTCGTCCGGGATCGTTTTCGAGACTTCTTGCGTCCTCTATCTAGCTTATAAGCAATTCCGCCCCCGTTGGGACAACCCATGTTTTAATTCGTTTATCCAGTTCTTTTTTCGCAGAAAATAATTTATTTTGAAAGGGGTTTAACCTAATATCACCTAACCTTAGAAAGATTATCCTAAGTTGGTTTCCGAAAAACGGTAACATTGCTACACTCATGCACTAATAGAAATAAAAGCTGAAATAGTTAGTAAGCACGAAGACTATAGAACTAACAATGTGCACACTGCACGCTGTTATTAAAACGAGCGACAAGCGTAGACGAACTGCAGGCGTTAAGGTGAAAGCAGTAAAAGCCGGAAACGAGCAAACATCTCGCATTGACGAACTCGCAACACATTCGTCTCCCAAGTTACGCCAGAGGGAATTCAACCGCGCGAGCGTGCAGCGTAAATTTGCCAATATAATCTCATACATGGCGGCGTGTAAGGTTATGTTATGGAAATGACAGCTGTCAAAAATTTACACTGTTGCCATTTATGCAATCCTCGCTAAAGATAAACAATTCTCATGAAGATTCCATACAACGCAGACTTTTTCCTTCTTGAATTCAAAAGATAACAGATTGTGTGTGACGGAAAACGACGAACACACTCGTATTTAAAATTAAGGACATTAAGGATACATTCTGCTCTTATCCGTTCTTGTGCTGGCGACGATGATCCAGATAAGTTCGCAACGGATATGAGCGTCGTTATCTGTTTAGCGCTTCATTATTGTAGCGATGTTAACTTCCACCTCACAGCCCACACCCCTCACCTCATGCCTCACCCCTCAAATTGCACAGAAGCCAATAGCAGACGACATACACGGCGGTGCAATGTTTGGAAGGGTATGATCTATTGCTATACATCCTCTTTCATTCTCTTTTAACTCAGCCCACATGACCTCCACCCCCTATTTAACCCCTCAAGTAAGTTTTCATACCATCCATCGAATTCTAGTATATTCGTGTCATTTCAACATTCCACATTCGTTTATGACTCAACTGAGCTGAAGGATAAAGACGTAAAAAGCAGTCAAGTGAGATATCAATTCCTGCCGACAGAATTGTCCAAGAGCATGAAGTCGCTCGGGAAAGAGGATTATTCGTAATTCGTAGCTAACCTCGAAATTTTACGGGCGCGCACGTCGAACGTCACTGTCCACCGATAAAATGATGAAATGAAATGAATGAGTAGAGTAGGTGCACGAGGTTGCAATAACCTTTCGCTTTATCCTCGGCTAGCTTCGCGACTGTTTCTGCCGCCTCCTTTGTCCCGGTAGCGTTTTAAAGCCGTGTTTTTTCTCCTAGTTTTAGTTCTCGCGCGCGTCAAAAGCGGAAATTAAATTCTGAAGCAGCGACGCGACGTGTTCCCAAGCAATTATTCGTGTTTTATTGGCAAAAAAATGTCGATTTAATTGCGTGCGCGCAGAATGCAAATTATTCCCAATGACATTCTTATGCTCGGTGTGTGTACGTTGTCCGAGCTTTGAAGTAATCGGTTATAGAACCTCGGTAAATTGCATTATGCATTTTATTACCATGAACAATCTGTGTTTGTTGAATATAATAATGTAATTGTTTTTTTTTTATTTAAAAAAAAATGTTTAAAAAATAATCGGTTATTTTCGAATTATAGTTTAATGTCAAATATTTCTTTACATAACCGATGTTTTAATCATATATTGTTAAATTTTTTTTGACAAATTAACCATTTATTCAAGTATTATTTAAAATTCCCCATATTTATAAACTACACCAATAAAATTGTTATGCAAAAACCAATAGGCGGTCCATAACCATATTCCCAGTAATTAAAAAACCTTTTCGTTTCATTCACGTAACAAACAAAGCTGTTCTAAACGTAACTAAAGAGTTAATTGCGTTTTGAACACTCTTATAGCCCGACTATTAAGAAGCGAATGTGCACCTCGCTCGAATTGAATTCGCAACGCTGCTTGCGACAATTCCAATGCCCCTCTTGCAAGGACCCTAAGGCCGTTCATTTTAATTGTTATTTGAAAGCGCGCGCTCTAATCGAGCGTAAAGTTCAAATCGCAACTTCCTACTACAGCTAGGACAACTATTTTTAAATCTTGTTACACCAACTATTGTCTTATAAAAGAACAACTCCTTCCGACAAATAATCGGTTTAATTTGAATTTGCAAATTGCACAAGATTAGGAGAATAAAAGAATGTTGATGTAAATACATTTCCGGTTTGGTAGACCATAAGTATTTCTTTTCTTAAATAGTTAGTTTACAACAAAATAAAGGTTATCTGAAACATAACCGATTAACGATAATAGTAAAGAAAACTTATTTTTTATACAATTAATTTTTATAATAATGTTTACTAATGTGCGACATCAATTTTTAAATATTAATATTTCATCCCATCCTCAATTTTGCATTATATCGTCGTTATCCTGGCAGAGTGTGTGTCCTGAAGCGCGAATTAATTTGCATCCGCTTTACACAAATTTATTTTTGTAATTAATCGGCTAGGGCTGCGCACATAAATAGATATCCGGCGAAGAAGAAGCAGAAAAACGAAGACGCCGAAACTTACGCTTTCTCTCCTCGCCACTTCTTCGTTCTTTTCCGCCTTGCATTGCCATGCCTCGCATTGTCAACCCTTCCGCTAACTTTTTACTTTTGAAGAGATAGTGGCGCCTCCGATATTCCCCTCTTCCGATAACCGCCTCGCTTTTGTAAGTGAAATTTGCATTGCAAATAGCCAGAACGATCTTGCACATTGTCCGCCTTGTTCTCGTTCTTCGACTGGTTCCTCCCAGGATAAAGATCCACCCGTTTGCGCTGCTCATCAGCTACCTACTTGATTACTTTCGCCGCTTCGCGCGTCTCATTATCCACGCTCGCGCAAAACATTATTCTCGCAGGACACTGCTGGAGTATCATCACAGCAGGAAAATATGACACCGTAATTTAAGGATAATTGCGTTTTTTGTTGTCTTTGTTTATAAAACAGAGGGGTCCGTTTACAAAGAAGAATATCGATAGGGTTCCATCAGTTTAATTAGTTTTACAAAAGGTATCAACAGACTGCTTTAAAATCATTAAAATTCAAATTTTTTGATTAAGTTGAAAGGCGAATTGATGTTCTTTTGAGTCGGATACCCAGAAGTGGATTTGAAATATTCAAACCTAAATCATTTTCGAAAAATGGTTAATTTTTCGTATCTGATTCAAAGGATCAAATCTCACAAATTCATAAAACTTCTGTCAACATGGAAGAATCATCAAAAGAAAAGACAGGAGCAGTTTGCCTTTGATAATTTCGGGAGTCAGGTTGAGGGGATTGTGGGCCATTATAAAATTGATGTGGCGTGCAGCCCACTTGCCCAACTACGACGCGGCGCCATATCATCCAATAAAAAACAATAGAAGTAAGTATTAAAAGTTAAACAGCAGTTTGCGAATAAGAAGGCTTTTGGTTTCTTTCTCTATCTTGCTCGCTTGGTATCTAATGCTTTCTCGAGCGCACAAAGAAGAAAGGAAGGAAACTCGTCCGGCCGTAAAGCCTTTTACGATTGTCGCTTTTCCATGGCGAAGGGCTCGGCAGCTTCCCTGTGCTTTTGTCATCAAGGATCGTTCTGTTTTATACAAGTGTACACGGCATTAATCCTGGCGATTCCACAGCTTTCATCTTATATTGACCATCTTCAGGACGTAGGATGTGTTCCTTCTGCTAGGCCCTGAAACTCAGCAGCACTAAGAAAAACAAACCAAAAGAGTGGAAAGGATAAGGATATTAAACTATACAGGGATAACTAATAAGAAAGATAGAGGAAGAAGGGGCGGGTTATGGGTAGAGCGGAATAGGGGTTGGCGAATATAGAAAAAATGGAAATATTTGACCGGATGTAATGGGTTAATGTGCACTCGTGTCCATAATGCGAGACAAAAGTCACTGATGTTATAATGGAAATAAAATAAGGACAATAATAGCAAAATGAAACAACACAAGGCAATAGTGAATGGCACATTAATGGAGAAAGGACTTTTATAGATAAGGATGTCATAACAAAAAATGGTGGCATATTGTCTATATAAAATTTTTATTTTGTTGGAATTCTTTATTTATTTCTTGTAGATGGACTAGAAAAAATTGGAAGCTTTGATAACTAAAGAAAATATTTTATAGTATTCGTTTTAATTTTAATCACCGGTTATTTTAAAATATTTTCATAAAAATATTAATTTTGTGAGATTAACTAATAGTTTTAGGTATAACAGAAATATTAAATAGTACTATATTTATAAAAACGGTTAATATAAATAATCGATTATTTGATGAATTTTTATGTCCTCAAAGATCCGATTAATCTAAACATATTTTTCATCATATAATATGCTAACCGCATAACCCTGCTTTTTAAACATTCTGACTTGAATGAGTATACACTTTAAAATCGTCAACGTTTGCACTAAAATCACTCTTAAATATACTTGGCAATAAACTAACCACAAAAATAAAAATATCCCCCTTGAGTTTTTTTTTTAAATAATCTTAACAATCTATAGCAAGATCATCCATCAAAGTCAAATCGAAGGAGAGAAAAACGGAAATAAAAATATTATGACAGGAGATAACTTTATGATCCAGTTTTTACCACTTTGTCTGCTTATAGTCCTTCCTTCTGCTTGAGATAAAGAAGAAGAAGGACTTGAAATGCGCTCGAAGCAGGATTATGTCGCGAACCGCAGCCAAAATCGCTTCGTACAAGCATATCTATCGCCTATTGCGATGCCATTCTATAAGGTTGCTGGTTGGTGTCGAGTATTGCTCTATAACTGAATCCGCAGCAGTCAGCCGAAAGAAAGCTAGACTCTGGCGCTAGGCGCTGATACTGCACGATATTGAAATTCTCATCGCCTCTTTTCTTCTTCTTCCCGTATCATCATCATCGGTTACTTCTACTTCTCCTTCTTCTTCTTCTTGCTCTTCTTTGGAATGCATGAATATATCTCGTTATAGTTCTCTTATTTTATTCCCGTTTTAGCCCGAGTTTAATCGTAGGACCTTGACTCCTTCATCTTCCATCTCTCATTCCTTCTCTATCGCTGTGAATTTAACGTTCAAGAGACTCGTATCGTTCCCAATTCAAGTGAAAGAAATGTTGTGTCTGAATTTGCTCGCGAAGTTCCACAACGACAACGGAAGTAAAGGAAGAAGACGATAGGCAAAAAATAACGACTGGAAGACTAGAAACTGGGAGCACCCAGCACCAGAAGTAAAAATCGCTGACTGAAAGAACGCAATTCCGAACACTTGCAGCCGTTTTATTAAAAGACATATACGATCCGAGTCTCCCTCTTCCCACCCCTTTCAACTCCCCAACTCACCAATCTACTAAACTCGCCTCACTACTCGTTCCCCTTAACCCCTCGGTTTTCTTTCCCTCTCTCCCTGTTAGCTGCGAGCTCCCATATAGAAGATCGACATGTTGGGAGCTCGGTTTTGGTCTAAAGGGTAGGCATTTTCGGCGTGATCCGAACGACATAAAACCCTTAACGTTTGTGCTCGGCTTTGGTTTCAACGACGACATCAGCTCGTGCCATTAAAAAAGATGAAAAGAACGGTACGGCAGGGGGGACAAGACCAAAACGACGAAATGAATTTATTAAATAAAAATCCTTTTGTACCGTCGGGCATATGTGGTTATTGCTGATTTTGTAAAACTGACCTCTAAAAAGCCAAAGTTTTCCCTTCAATCGACCATCATATCCGCAATGAAATAATTCATAAATACATCTATTCACATCTTAAACGTTTGACAACATGTAGAATTAAGATTTATTAGATTCGAAGGCTTTATATTCCTTGGTCTTTTGAACCGGATGACGAAGCCCCATAACACGAGAGATGTTGACTCTGAGTCGAGCGAGTTGTTAGGTCACGGGCGGGCGATCATCGATTTTACATCCTCGGCTAGTAAACCGCTATCCATCCCTGACTAGAACATTTTAGGGGTAGGGCAATGTAAAGAAGTACGTAGGATGGGGAAACGGGAGAAGGAATGCGACCGCTTGCATGTGCAAACCGCGCGCATCGCTTGCATAGTTTTAGGCCGCGCTCGTTGTCGACGACAAACGTCAGAAAGAAAATATGTGCTGAGCACAACATATATCTCTACGGGTTGCATAATTCGATTCGCGAGCCCGATGACGGCGCAAAAATTTAATCAAAACGCGAAAGGCGAGACGCGGCCTTTGCATCATCATCAATATAAAAATACGAGTTCGGGATGTATATCTGTAGAAAGTTGCGAGGAGTATTTATCATAATGAATAAAGTTCATAGCGATGCATGAGTCAAGGGGCGGCGCGCCGCTCTTGAGAATAAAAAAATAAAAAAGTTATTTTCGACTAGGCGGCGCTCGTATATTTTTTATAAATGATGTTTATAGATACACAAAGCGGATTGGTATTGTCGTTTACAACAAGACCTACATTTTAAAATGTTGGTATAGTAGGGTCCTAGAATTAAAGTGGATAGAGTAGATTTCTAACACGAGACGACAGTACAAAAACGACTGGAAGAGGTTATGAGGCCTTAGTAGAAAAGGAGTGAGACCGGAGGATAAATGTAAATTGAAGGAGTGGAGCCTGAAGGCAACGAGGCACTTCCTGACCGAAAAGCGCGGGAACTTGTCGGGCAGACGACGGCGGCGCGGCGCACATCTTTCGCCAGATGATAAATTATTATTTCTTTTTTCCGCCTTTCTACGTCTCCATGCATGTAGGATGGCAAGGGTTGCCGCCGTCGCCGCCACCGAGAGTAATAAATGACTCGAAAAATGTATATCGAAATATTACCCCTAGCTAGCTAGAGCGTGTTTGTTTGTATAAGCGAGCGGAAAATTTCGACAAAGTTGATTAATTAACGAAACTTTTAATTTAATGCTGCATGAGAAAGTCACTCAACACGGAAGCGGCTCCAGCAGCGCAACTAATCGCCGATGGTAAATGGGCCAATTACTTCGTAGGTACGAGTGTTGCGCTTGCATGTACGTGGTCTTTCGATCCGGATGCTCTTACAGCATTCGATGCGAGTAATATTGCAGTAGGTCCTGCGTCATATCCATTCAAACGACCCTCATCTCGAAGGCAAAAAGCGGTCAAAATGCAAATGCAAAACACATGCATGCCCAGCATAGATACGACGATAAGCATGCATATTTATAATCATATATTAACCACTAGCGACGATTCAGATAAATCCCGAACGGAGTCCTTCTTCTATCCAGCTACGCTTCCCGCGGGTACGGGTCCTTGCCGACCAATTATTTAAATCGGCAATATTCCCGAAAAGATGTTACTTCTCCGCTACCCTCATATCAGCCACGAGAATTTGAAATAATTTACATGTTTGCACAATTCCGACTGAATTAAGCCATCGTCCCTTATCCCAGCTCTGCTTCTTCTCTATTTGGCATGAGATGGGACAACATTGTCCTTCTTAAAAATGGCAATTGCGCTGTAGGACAAAGGCAACCCTTGCCTGTTAAATAGGAATGCGGGATGTGCCGGCGTTAGTAGGCAATGAGGGGACATTAGAGGCTGGATCAGTCAGGACTGCTGCTTGGCGGGCTAAGTACTATTAACGCCAAGTAACGACCGGATGCCGGATCGTGTGCATTACGTGTATATCGCTTTTTGCCCCGCCTCCGTACCTAATTCCGTCGACCCGCATTTCAATTGATCGAAATTCGATTTAGTCTTTCGAACCGGATACCTAACACATCTATAACGTGTAAATTTTATGTTTAAAGACCGTGAATTGATATTCTCCAATTTTATTGTCTTGTATACTCGCTAACATTTGTTTAATATTTACTATACAAATAAAACAGGTGTAGGCATAACACGAGTGACCTTGTTGACCCTGCTGACCCCATAACCACAAGAGTTCTTCTTGTTTGCGCACATAACTAGCATCATAATGGTTGAGTATTGACTCAATAACTCTACTTGCAGCCAGCTATAGTGGCGGTGATGTTTGCCGTGGGGAGTAGTTGCGCGCGGGCGGCGAGCAAACTTGGGAATTGAAGGAAATTGCCAGCTCCCGGGCGACTGCTATCCCGGTGCGTGCGCTGCGTGAAGTTTGCTCAGTTGCCGTTTGCTACCGCCGATGAATGTTTGGCTTGCTGGGTATGTTTTTGTTGCTTTGTGTTATCTACATGTAGGGTATACAAACACTGCGCTCAGGTAATAATAATACCTAAAATGTAAAATCCAAGTGTGTCTATCTATGTTTGCATCTTTCAAAATATGCAGTCAAAGCAATGGGTCCCGTCGCGATGAGGCGACTGAATGAGTGCCAGAAAAGTTTCCCCTTTTATATTCAAACACGGGTGAAGTTAAAGCCACGCCTCTTGTAAGCATTAGAGCATGGGTGAGAGTCCGCGCTCGCAATGCTCAACTCGAATGTACATTTCACCATTAACACACTTCTATCCCCCCATCCTACCTCTCTCAAACATCTATTCAAACTGCAAGTGTCTCATATATCCAGCGCTAGAATAATGCTACAACTGTCAACATTTATCAGATAAGATGCGAAACGAGAAGCAAATTAACAATGACATTAAGTGTGTAACCGAAATGCGTGGCAGGAATGCTAGACGTACGGCGCGGCGGCGTCTTAATACGTTGCAAATGGAAAAATTGAAATAAATTTACATCCTTCGCACACATGCCGCTGCGCCGCGAGAATCCATTACGTTACCTTTGCTTCAATCCGAGACGTGTGGCACGCATGGAACACGCTGATGACATGCGGCAAGTCTGGCACGCGCTTACGAACGCCCCCGAAAAACGACACAAAGATGGATGATGATTAATGTAACGGCATGTGTGTAATAAAAGCACTGCGCACTTAGCAAAGCACACACTTGCCGCGAGTGCTACAACCTCCTGGGGTTGATAACTGTGATAAGGTATAACCCTTTTATTTTTATTTTTAGGTTACGCAAACTAATTTCATCTGAAAATAAAACAAAGGTTAGATACAATTGGAATATGTATCTCCCAAGACAGAATAGTGTAGGCAACCAGAAATTGAGAAACTAATCAAAACGCCTGAATGAAATGTTTAATAATAAAACGTGTTCCAAACAATATCTCTGCACTTTGTACCATAGTTCAACTATTGCCTACTAGAAGAACTGATGCAAACCTGAAGTACATACGCAGGTATTGTATGAATATTAAGCATGCGTTCATTATTACGGGCATACTGTTAAAATTTGAATTGTATAAAATGAGAAAGTTTGAAAGTCTTCAGGGAGTACACAAGTGAATCCAATCAGCGCAACTTATATACTAGTTGTACCCCATTAACAAGTAAGAGTGCTCCCTATCGGTGCTATAGAAAGAGGCGTGGCTTACGCCTAGATCGTACTGTGAGTATAAAAGTGGGAGATCTGAGATCAGGCCGACAGTCGCGCACCTGCACTTGGACCAAACTTATCGCGTCCTGGGTTCTCTGCAGTTTTTATTAATGCATGAAGTTGCATACTATCGACGTCAAGCGAAAGATGATATCTCCCTCGGAGCAATCTGCCACTTTTTTACGACCGCTTCGTCGCTGATTTTTCAAGTTTGCGCGCGCGCTTGTGATTATGAGAACGATAAGTTTGGGATTAAAGAACTAAGAGGAAAAACGTGCCGGCGTGGACGGCAATGGTTCCAAACACGTCTCGCTCGTTCCCCCTCGCCCTCATCCGCTTAACGTCTAGCTCGCCGCCTCCGCACCCGCCGAATGATGCCATTCCGTAATAAAGTACTGAGATGGAGATGCATATTCATGAAGTCGCGCGCGAGCTTAGAATTCTTGCGGGTACCGTTTTGAAAATATTTGCTTGCGTTGAGGGAATGTTATTTCTTGTACGCCTCCCATTCGCCCGATTGTTATTACACTTCTTCGAATCATTATGCATCTCATTATTTTGTTTCACACAATCTCTACATTGCTAGTTATAAATAATATTTATAAAATTCGAAAATATTTGAATTTTTAAATGGGATGTGCACCCTGAAAAAGCTGCTGTCTGAATTACGTTAAGTCAGTATTGCTTTCTTTTATACTACAGTGTAGTCGGTGCAATAGCCACACCCCTTTTAACCAAATAGATGTGAGATCTTCTTGTAGGCACTGTTTAAATAGATTTTCAGTAATCTACGTTGAGTTCGATGCTTTGGAAGAAGTCCTTGAACTATTTTAAGCTATCCATGAGCAGAGCGCGCTGAGCGCGTTGACAGCCGAGCGCACGCTCCTACGATTGTAGAAGATAATGGCACACACGCCGGAATCCGTCGCTTCCGGCGGCAAACATCCTGTACACATAAATTTCGAGTCTTTATCGGATCGATTGTCCTCGTCGAAATGCTCGCGCCCGCCGATATTACATTCGCGCCCGTTTCCTTTATCTATCTCCGCTTTTGCCAGTGTGTCGTGTGTTGTCTAATATATTTACATGTGGATGTGTCTACGTTGTAGAGAAAAGCAGAGAAAAGTTATATGACAGAAGAAAGAGTAAGAGTTCAAACTATCAGTCTGTTCGAGTGCCTTGCGATTCGATTTGTAGACTCGTCGCTTCTCATCCGCCGCCGTCGCCGTTCCCACCGACGTTGTCGCTTCGCCAACCTTCCTCTAGTTTTCTTTAGTTGCAAGCTGTGTTTGAGGTGCAAGCGCACGCTGTCGAAACGATTGAATTTATTCGATTCTTTGTCCGATTGTGCATTCAATCGCTTGTCAAGTTTCTTGTGTGCACGCGCGAATCTCAACTTTTTCTTGCTATTGACTTGCATCACGTGCCAAGTTTAGATGTGTACCATTTACGTCATTTCAATAGTTTGCTTACTCGAAAAACGAGGTTTTGTGTTACTAGCTCACTATGCACTACTTACTATTTCTAAAATATTTCTTTAACATCAGATTTTTTTTAAATCTAGGAAATAATAATATGATGCTAGCCCAACCGTATTGACCAAAGCAATTCGAGTTATCAGCTGTGACGTAGCGAGCAAAATAGGCGCCAAGGGTACGATACTTTTTTGGCCCCCCTGTCACTTGAGCACAGTTTGTTGGCGCCCTTTTGTGAGTGGCGCCTTGGAAATGATAACTTCCTTTGCCCACCATCGCTACGCCACTGTTTATCAGCATTTAAACTTAAAGTATTAACTACACTGCTACTCTTTTAGTTTAAATACTACTAACTCAAGAAGTGTTGAAAAGCAGATTTTATTCAATCTTCAAACATTCAAAACAACTTCTCTCAAAACTCCCCAAATTTGAATCAATTCCCATGGTTCTCATACTGTCCTCACCTCTAACATCCCTCGTATTTCAATTTATTAAATAAATTTGAGTGTGATAAAATAGATTCTGAATGGAATCGACTTTCTTGACTGATCAAGCAACCAAAACGGTGTAATAAGCCGGCTTATTGATCACCATTGCGATATTTCAATAGGCGGAAGGACGAGTAAAGGAACGAAACGAATTAATTGGCGTTCGCCGGTAGATGCGAGAGGTGCGTGTCGACTCTATCGCTTAATTAGCTTTTCGGCGCGCGCGTTGCACGCCGCCGTAAATCATCGTCGACGGCGCTTAATTTCAAATCGGTTGCTTTACAGACAGCGCACCGCCGCCTCCGCCCTGCCACCGCACGTAATTCACCTCGTACGCGTTCGTACGCTCAACAAACATGCCCGGACCGAGGTTTTTCGTCCTCGCACAATACGTTCACCTCCAACTTTTGCTTTTAAACGTTTTCGGTAACATATAAATAAAAAGTAAAGGCATTGAAATTGAACATAGAATAAAAGAGAAGGATAGAGAAATGATAAAAAAAGAGAAAGAAAAAAGATAGAATAGACTAGGAAGCAGGATAGAACTACGCTTTGACTTTAGTCCAGGGTCGTGAACATAGACTGCCAACGTTGGTGCTGCTAATTATACAAATTTCCAAAAGTTTGGGAATCGTTTCCACCTTTGAAAACGAAAGCGAAATTACCACACAAACACATACACAGTATGTTTGCAGTAGTGTTAGGAAAGAAGGCATATATTGGGGTACATTCCAAGTCGTAAATCACTCACCGCAGCCGTCTAATTAATAACTCACAAATAGTTCCGTTCCGGCAAACGATTTGCATTACGTTAAACGTGCGCTCGTATAGATGGCACTAACTTACCAATTCGGTTATACCTATTCTCACATAGAGGGCACTAACATACAATTATCTCTAAGTAGAATTAATTTCTGTTGAAATTATTTTCATGTACATAACGCTTAAAATCATTTGAAAAAAATATCGCCTATGCCTCGTCTAATCAAGGTCATTTGAATAAAATTTCTGTTTTGTGCATATAAATAAACAATACTGTTGATTTTTTCGCGATTCTAACATGCCGGTATAAAACAACAATAAACTACCAACTAATGCATCGAAAGAAGTGCTTTTAATTATTGGCAGTAACTATTCAGTGTCCTGATCGACGGGCATTTCCATTTCCGGCACAATGATGCGGTTCTAATTGCGGTTGAATTCTCCACGATTTTTCCGGCACTCAGACATCGATTATGCATTATTTACGCACACAATTTAACTGAATAAAATCAAAATGAAAGAATTATTGATGAAATTGATGAAACCATTTAGTTTTTTACCATTTAGTTCATGCATGTTTAATGCCACTGCGATGATTTTTTGATGGATTAATTGATAACGTAATGCAAAACCTTTAAATCAAGTTCTAAACGCAATTTGCGTGAATTTGTTGCTGGAGTTATCTCATTTTGTGATGGAAAGCTAAATGCTGAAGGCAAAGAGAAAGTCGGGCATAGTAAAGTGAAAGCGTCAGTTATGCCAACTAACTCAACTCGCTGGTGTTTTATGAATGCAGAGTAGAGCAAAATCTCAGATGAATTAGTGCGTCAAGGTAAACCGCAATTAACGCTATTTTCCACTACAAGCGCATTATTTCCATCGCACTAATTCCTTTCTTCGCTACATACATAAATCTCGCCCTCGATCTCACCCTCACTTCTTCAACAAGCAGTAAACTACACGATGTGTACACGCTCTACGCGTTGAGAAGGATTAGCGACTCGTTTCCCTTAGAATGTCGTCGTTTTCTCCGGGTTGCAACTAATTTGTCGTTGTTGACGGTGTACAGTGGAAAAACTTGAGCTTATTTACGCATGAATCAGTTGGAAGATGTTATCGGTTGTCTCATTTGTAGAGAAATATTAAAAACACTATGCGTCAAGAAAATTAATATATGCTAAATGAAATGGAAGTATTATGCAAACCTGGTATTACATAACCTAAAAAATAATAAAACAAAAATATGAAATGTATAAATAGTGAGGGTTTATGACGATAATAAAGAAAATCAACCGTTTGACATGTTTTTAAAACTCATGGCAATATTAATTTCATTGGCAATTATGAAACCGTTAAAATGTCGCAACACGCATGCGCTTAGGGAATTCGGCACGCTCGTGAATTTTATTTTATTTTCCCCTGACCCTCGCTTTTTGCTTTTTCTTTCTTTTCATCTGTATTTTTTATTTCTCTCTTGATTCCTTGTTTTCCGGTTTTCTCCTTTTTATTTTCATGTTTCTTTATATATAACTTGGAATTAATTTCACATAGGCCGAATATTATCTATGCCACATTATACACAGAGTTTTCATTATGCAGGACATGCGTCGCGCGTGCCCACGAGCAAATTTCCTGCTCGATGGTAAGAGGAGGTGGGTGGTGAAAGCGGCGAAGGCGGCAATGACGGGCAGCGCGCGCGGAAAAGTTAATATGTTTGTTGTGTGCTCGCGCGAGCGTGGGATTTGAATACGAAATACATATTCTTCAGGGAGATTCATATGCTTACTCCCTGCATTCCACGCTTTCTTTCTTCTCCTCTGCCCACTCTCTTTCTATTTTCTTTCATTCTTTCTATGAAGTTCTGGAGGCCGAGTGGATGCATAGCACGATGCGTGTGCATTATATATGTACCTTGCCTTATTTGGGCAGTGGGTGCGTAGTGAGAGCTTGCATTCTTCAAGCTTTTTGCTTTCTACGCGATGGGGCCGGGTAAGGGCCGACGAGACGCGCATAAAATATTGTTTAGCGTTGGTGGATGTGTACTTGGCCAGATGTTAACCACCAGGAAAGAAAACCTGCTTCTACAGCTGGGATCACCGATGGTCCCAGAACAAGATACGCTCGAACAATATGAATTTTCTACGGTTTTGTTGTATATTTTTCGATTTTTTTAATCATTCATACATAGTATCGTAGCTAGAGGGGGCAAAGGAGGCGCAGCACCCGCAAAATCTAATAGGCAGTCCTTTGTATTATTTCAAATTTTTGAATGATTATTTCTAGGAGATTTCTAGGTTGCTACTAGTAAAAGTAGTAATTTTCTGCCTATTCGTCAAATGTTCAAGAGTGCTAAGAGAATTCGCTGCTAGTAGGGAAGTAGTTACATCTGGTAGACTGCCTGAATGCCTATTGCAATGTTTATATTTCAGAGGGAGGCACAAAACTACTTTCAATTGTCACCAGGCGCGAAAAAGCATAGCTATGCCCCAGTTCATGTAACCTTGGGTAGTTATATATAAATGTTAATGTATCTACCCAAAAAGACTAAACCATGTTCAAATAATTAATTAAACTTCATTACCAGTAAATTATATATTTGTCCATATGGTAAATTTTCAAAATTTTTTACATGCACATACAGTCACATATACACATAGATTGTGATACATAAACTAAAATAAATCCATCCATGTACTACCAGTCAACTACTCATTCTATTAGAATATACTTGCAAGTGGAACGAACAAAAAACATTTCACTTTTTAGACAACCTAGAGCTGTTTTATTTTTGTTATTTCGTGGATATTTGTGCCGGTAACCAATTTCCATTTCTCTTGCTCGGTGAACATGTTCGCTCGTTATTGTCGTCATTGTACGCCGAGGTCCTCGCTTGCATTCCAGCGTTTCCAAGTTTAAGTTTCGAGAGCTCTCGCTTTCCCCTCGCAAAGTTTGCATGTCACCGGAAAATTATAAATATTGTATTTATATTTCAGGGGTATTATGTTGTGTTATACATACTCTAGGTACAACTCTACACAGCGATGTAACACACGACATCTAGGTGCTACGAGTACGATCATAACAATAACGAATCATAACATATGTTTGAGTAAATGAAAAAGTAAATAATTCTTTGTTGGATTGCAAGTTTTAGAAAATCTTCTACGGACACTTTGTACATTATAATATTTTTTTGTCCTTCCAGAAGCGTGTAGTTGCCTGCTCGTTACAGTTAGTTAGGCGATCAACTTCACTCGTAAATTTGTTAAATACGTTTATGAACAGTGGATAGTTGACTAGGGTGGGAGGAGCAAAGGTAAGAAGGAAGGGAAGTAAGGGTAACTCCAGGTAGGAATGGAATGAGTAAGGGTGATTTAGAATGCTGGGAATGGGAGTTATGAGTAAATAAGCGCACGAGTACGAAAGTGTCAGATTGTTAAACACATTTTTATTTTGAAATAAACGCAGGAAAACAGTTTCAATTCGATCGTCGCAGCCTTTGTTATGCCTGGCGCCCATTTCTGCATATAAATATGTTTTTGATTATGCACGCAATTTAAATTTTCTTTTCTTTGTTTTATAATTAACCGGGGCGTGCGGTGATAGTCTTGGGAGGCTGGTATACAACCAATACAGGGACGACGTAATAATAAATAATTAATTTCAATTTGTTGCAAAATGATGTACATATCCCTGACGTACATGCGCGTGGCGCGACTATATACAGATTAACGTTCCGGTCATTAAAACAAACACGCTGCGATTCCGGTCAGTCAGTCAGTTGGAGAGGGGAGGAAGGGATTATAAACGATAATAATTTTCTAATTTTACGACGAATTCATGCTGCACGTCTATAAATTCCGAATGACAATCCGATCCGCTGTCCCATCGGCATTATTATCAACATGTGTGATATGCCTCATGTTTGGTAATTTATGTAATCACAATGTTAATTAATTTTTCAATTCAATTAAAATTTATTTACAGCGCTTGCTATAATAATTTATAACTAAATTTATTTCATAAATCCAAACATATGGCTTCCTTTTAAATTGTTCATGTTGTTTGTTCAGGAAAATAGTTAGTTGATATACCAAAATTATAATAATATTTGGGGACATGATGAACTCACTCGTTTAGATAATGATAGAGCAAGTTAGTAATGACATCTGAACGACTTACAAATTTTCTTGTCACCAAATCATAAAGAAATAATAAAAGCAAAAACTTTCCTTATGGATTTTTCCTAACCCTATCAAAGCTCATTACCCAATAGTTTACCCAAAACCACCCAAAACCTATAATTTTTTCACTTTAATGCTTGTTTCTTTTATTGTAGTTGTTTTCCATTAGTTATGGAATTTCCGCTTCATTTGTGTTCTATCAGATGTAATCCTTGTAACCTAACTTCAATCGTGACCTACTCGCCAGCCTTCTCGACCAAGCATGTGAGTTCTACGACTCGATGATTCCATGAGGATGAGGGGGAAAACATTAATAACAATTTTGCGTGTCTACACGTAGGTAGCCACTACCTCATCTAAGCTAAACCACGAGTCAGTTAAGCTCGCGTTGTTCACAGAGTCCAGCGCGGCAGCCGGACTGAAACCACCCCTAGATGTATGTAATGAACGCATCAACGGATACGACACGCCGCCGCCGCTCTGTTCGCACTACGCACGCCATGCCGCACGCGTCCATAACGCTGATTATTATTATCAAAATGTTGCTTGCTCGGCTCCGTCTCACGCCTTCCATATATGTTCGGGCACAAACATAAAGCGAAGGGTGTTCCATTATAAAGGTTGTGCTATTTTGGGGAAAAAGGAGAGTGGGAGGATATAAGCTCGGACTCTAATGATCGGCCAGAAGGACGAACAACTAAGGAAAGAAGTAGAAGAAGAAAAAACACCACATGCAGAAACTCCATACTTATGGCCTGCTTGTGGTGTGATGTTAGAATCGCTCTCTTAATATCATCACATGGCGTAGATTATGAAAGAGGTGAGGCAACGAGGGGGTATTTGTGTGGAAGCGCTTCAAACCAAATGGAATGCAATGAATCCAGTTTCCGGTTTATTAATTATTTCCGGTGTATTAACTTCTATTACTAATGTTAACGAGGTTAAAGTTATGTTCATTTGGTTGGTGGCTTTAGACGGAGAGGGGGAAGTTTTGGGAAGAAGAAGTTCGAGTTAACATCGTTCATCATTTTTAGAAGGGGTGAAGTAAATGAAGTTTATTTAGTTCGATGTTTAAACTCACTCGTTTTTTGTTACAATCAAGTCTTGGTGTAGGGGAATAAGGAATTGAGAGATAGGAAAATATACGGGGTGTGAAATCGGAGGGGCTACACTAAAAATGTGAAACAATGTCAATTGCTTATGTTATGCAGTTAAAGTTTGATTGGAAATTCTGAAAGGAAAGAAGTGCGTAAAGTGAAATTGGATTTGCCTAACAATTTTAGTTATTTAGTTGAATGAATTAACAAAAGAGGTGGGACCAATTTTTAACCAACTTCTTTTTATCATAGCGGTGCAGAGGCTAAAGAGGTAAACGACATAATAGATATTTGGGTTACCTTCAAAGCAGATGTAGAGAAAACTAAACAGTGGGCCAAGAAGTAATAATTGGATAATAAAAGAAATCTCTCAAAGGCAGAACCAAAAAACTCAGGAGTAAAGGCTAAAGATTTAACATCTGGACAGATGCAAAACCCGTATGAATACTAGAATCATCGCACTACCAACATGTGCAGATGATGCATAAAAGACGAAGAAAAGTGCTGTTTAAGAGTACAATAGCGACCGCTCAACACCCTTGAGCTTAGACACCTACTAAAAATTAAATAAAAATATAAAAATCATAGCGGAGAGTCGGAAAATCGGACAGGGATCATGGGAAAGTGATTAAGTAAGACAGTGGTAAAAATAAAAATGTGGTGTGTGGGGTGAGAAATTATTGAACTTTAACTCCCATTTTAGCTCATTCCCTATCAATTTTTATTACAATAGATGTATGACCTCACAGAGTAGTAGGATAGTGATGTGTGAGAGGGTTTTCGACTGAATGGGGAAAAGTGTGGTGTATGGTATGTGAACTTATAGAAGATGAGTGGGGTGTCACACCCTAATAATTGAGCTATAAAACAGTGTCAACATTTTTTTTTTGCTTTTCGTTTTGTTGCGTTATTAATATTATTCAATACGGTCGCGCAATCGATCGTGGCAAATATAAATTTATGTGTCGACACATTTATTTGATTAAATTTTTAATTTCTTTGGTCCATCAAACAATTTGCGCTGCTTTGTTGCTTTTGTTTTGTTTGCATGATTTTTTTTTCCGACGAATTCTGTCAGGGTTGTTGTTTTTCTATCAATTTTTCAGGCTTGCTGATTGCCATGCATTTTTAACGCGTATTTTTATCGCTTGTAAATATTCATTTTCGTCACGAACAATGTATAGAAAAAAAGTGCATGAATCGAAAATTTCCGGCGTTGTTTCATCTGCCCTTGGTGTCGTTTATTTAGCTTCGAAATAAATTCAAGTTTTTATTATTGACATAGTCAATAATTTACAATTTATTTTCAATTACTGAAAATAATATAGATACTAACAAATATACTAACCCTAACCTACACCCGGAAATTCTGTCAAAGTATAGAATATCCAACTTAAAGTTTAAAAGTAAATAAATACTTTTCCCCTTTCTCACACCCACCCATGCACAAACATATACTTATACCTAAAGCAAGTGAATTACAACAAAAACCGGTTTGATATCATCCTGACGAGGGTGTTTTCCGGCTGGGTTTCCGGCCACACGTGAAAACTCAATTTGTCCGACGTTGCTTTTTCACGCAAACCAGCCAAAGGCCCAGATCTCGAGACCCCGATGCAAAGGACAAATGAAGAATTTGTCACATCCCCATATCATCACCCTTACTCATTCTCACCCTTATATCCTCTAACTTCACGACCATTTCTCTAATGCGTGTTGTTTTCTACTTCTTGTCGATTTTTTGTTCACACTGTTTACTACCCCCTCCCACTGCCATATACATACCTATACATATACATAAGAAATAAAAGAAAACTGACACTTACCTCGTTCGTGTTCCATCTGTGTCGCTGCGTGGGGAAATGGTCGGCGCGCGGCAGGCTCTCCAAGTTCTCGGGCAGTTTGATGGGCTCCCCATCTGCAAGAGACAGACACACGCAGCGTTAGATTGTGGAGCATATGAGCGGCGGGAAGACAAATTGCAAAAAGCGTCGATTTTATTTATTCCAAATTTTATTTTCACTGGCGTTGAAAGGATGATGTGGTACTGTGTACTGCGTACACTCGTTCTAAACTCTTACCTCTCGCTTCTCTCCTTTCCGCTTGTTATTCTCAACCTCTAGTTTCCCCTGTTTATTTAGAGCATGGCTGTTTGTTTATATTGAAAATATGATATACGCAGAACTGTTTAGATACTCGCAAACAAACCGCAAGGCAGAAGAGGTGAACACATTTGAAACCAAGTAAAAACGTAGAAGGGAATGTGAATACGTAAAGGTAACATACAACGCGTGCGTTTTTTTTTCACCCTATATACAATATTTGTATTCTGTTCTGTCTAAATTTGCTTGGATTTGAAGCATGTGTGAAAAAATGATTAGAGAGGGAGAGTTATAAGGTCTTATCACGATGGAAGCTGAAAGTTGTGGAAAAAACCAATTTGCGGCGATTGTGGGGGTTATTTTGTTATATAAAAACATCTTTGGCTGTTTGAGATAAAGCTAGAAAAAGAGAGGAATGGAGAGAAGCGATGTTCGTTTTCATACTTCAACCCAGAGATTGAAGGTCCTACTGCCTGTTTATTTTTATTTAGTGTTTTAACCTCTCGCAATTTCGACTGGCTGCAAACTATTCATCGCTTTCAACTTGCGTTTTAATTTTGAAAATGGCATGATGTGGAGGAGGTCCTGCGTGTGTTCGTCCTGAACATCGCAGAGCGGTATGTATGCTTGTACGTAGAGCGTTGTAATATCATCGAAAACTGGCTGAAAATTGCCAAAAGCTTTTAAAAGCTCCACCCTTATGCTAACAACATCGACTTGCATCGGCCATCCTTCTCGTCGACAACATTGTCTACATAGAGGCAGGACTAAAATAGTGAATAGCATTGGTATTGACGCTCGAGTTTATATAAATTTACTTTTAGGTTAGGTTGGCTTATAGAACAAACATAAGTTAGACTTCTCCTATAAGGGATGTATGTTAAACAAGGCGACAATACCAATGCGCCTGCATCTAATAGAAACAAATGTAACCTATTTCCCTTGCTTCTTCTTAGGATTATGATGGGTAGGGAAAGGAGAATGGAGACTTTTACATGTGAAGGAAACATCGTAACGAAGAAGAATACCTCTGGTGGAAAATAGAGAGGGGGCATAGTGAAAACGGAAGATATTAGCGGTTTGGTGCTTGCCATGTGCTCGCACCGTAAAGTTATTAAAATAATTACCCTCGAACTATGAAGGTAATTAGGGTGGGGGGAAACGGGATTTCCACGCGCGACTGAAATCATTATACGAAATTATGAGCGTTAACACCCCTGAATATATTCTAACAAATGAACGACAGAACATAAAGTATCACAAACAATTAACATAACCCAAAGCAGAAAATAAAAACGGAAAGTAATCAAATCCAACCCAGAGTTAAATATCAATTTTATCCTTTTTTGGTAGAGAAAAAACAAACATGACGCGAACAAGGATAATACAAGGATATGTTTATCGAGCAGTATTTCAGGCGGCCACATTCGGCGGCGGTTTCAGCGTCGCGGCGAGATGTTTTACTAGCGTCCCATATCCAGGACGAGCGACAAGACAAGTCCTGCGACTTCGCGATGACCGCCCGCGCCGTCCGTCGACTTTTCGGTGATTTATCTGGCGGGCCGATTCTATTTTTTGTCTGGTCCTTGGTATTTACGAGTGCGAGGATCATTGTAAATATGGCCCAAATCCTCTCGTCGCAAGAACCGACCGGAAGGACCTTCCGTCCTCCGCGTTGGTCTATTACGACGTAAACACATTGCCAAATTTATAATAAATATATGGACGAAAAGAAGAGGGGCAAAAGAACGAAGAGATAGTTGAGAAAGATGCAAGGACGAAGAACGAAGAGTGAAAGAGGATGACTGTCTCGAATCCTATTTATCGCCGAGCGCGCCGACAAAAAAAAGCCTGTGTGCATGTTTCCGGCCTGACATCCGGATATGGGGATACTGTAAACATTTAAATGTAATATGAAGATATCTCTGGACGAAGGACATCCGTAGGGAGAGCTCACAGAGATATAAGAAACAATTTGGGGTTGATAGAATTTTTTTTTCTTGGGTTAGCTTTGTCGGTCTATACCAGTTTTATGCTTGTTATTTATAGTTATAAAATTTTATTTTTGATTGTAGTTTAAGAATGTTTCTAATTAAGTTTAGCACTTTTGTTAATAACAATAAATAGAGAACTTAATGTCCTTTTAGACACATTTTTTTACATTTCGCTATCCATAATAGTTGTTGAGTAATGACTGTTTTTTTATTTGAACCCAGAGTTAAGTAAGCTGCGCAACGTTACCGTTGATTGAATTATTTAACTTTTGGACATTTTCGTTTTCGCTATCTTATCATACATTCTAAATCCCCTAATAAAACTACAAGCAATCTTAAGTCAAAATCAGTAGGAATATCGATCATCGTCACCTATCAATAAATTATCTACTTTAAGAGAGGTTAGAATCTATCGTAGTTCAATCGTAGATCGGGAGGTGGCAAAAGGTGTCGACCGGAAAGGAGTCGCCATAAAATTTATTGACAGGCGTGCGGATTCCCCGTTGAAATATAGGAAGGACGCACCAACGTCGTCGGATTACGGCCGTCGGCGTCGTCTTCTTTCGCGCCATATGTGCCAATCCGATGGCGGGCAAGAGGTCCAGCCAGCTAAGAATTTAAAACCGACGCGTCGTGGAGTGCGGACCGGAAACGAATTTTCACGGGCCTACTGTCCTTCCAGCTCGATTCTAATCCTTAATCTGACGCCCGTAAATCACGCAAACCTCACTCATAAATACCTTCTCTTTGTGTTAAGAACTTCCCCTACCCAATTTCTCACAACCTATTCCTATTCTATTTTTCAGGCCACAGGTCCAGGTTTATTTTATATAATATACCATACGTTCGAAATTTATATCAGGTCTTTATAGAAATATACATTGTGTTCGAAGATGTGTTTATTTATATTTCTTTTTCTATTTTTAATGTTCATGAATTTTGAGAGGGAGCTGTATGTTTGAGCACGGAGAATTTCGTGGTGATTATTTTCCGAGACGCGCTCCCGAGCGTAACGTATGCGCCGCTTTGGTTGTTCGCAGAGTTATTTAGGTTTCTATTTCGGTCCGGACCGTGCTATTGTCGTGCGCGGATTGTTCCCCGTTCGGCGGGCGGTAGCGCGCCGGCTACGCAACGCAATAAAGCACCATTGCCTATTTATAATTTAGATGGAGACGCACTAAGGCGCGCAGAGCTGTACTTGCTGGAAAACAAGCTATTAGAAATTCACAGGCGTCATGATATTGATAGGATTGATAACACTTAATATTTTATAAATAGAAAAAGTGAAGAATTTAATGTTCAATGGGTTCTCCAGTTATGACGGATATTGTTGTTCATGAAGCTGATACCGATGCACCTTCCGGAGCTGACCTAATAGAAATTAGTCTCAAACATTTTGATTTTATATAAGAGATAATTAAATTCACCATCAGACTATATGTACGTCTGATTTAAATTTCACTTGAAAATATTGTTTGACTTATATTAATTTTGACTATGAGTTCGGTACAGCTGCCTGTGCTGTCAAATCTTAAATTCGTCTGTAACTCTTAATTAATCATTCAATTTTGATCATTTCTTTTGCATTTAAATAATAATCAAATTCTCCGTACGATTACTTCACTCATTAACTATTGTTTTTATATTATATATTTTAGCTTTAAATGTACTTAATAAATAAATGACAAGAATTAAATTTTTCACCTTTGTTATCACATCAATCTAATATTTCATATTTTATTCCAACCTCTATTAATTACTTATTAAGTCGTAGAATTTATGCAAAAAAAAAGTTAGAAAGAAACTTTCCCCATTCATTTCTTCGTTTGGTATTTATTTGCGCAGGAAATTTAAAATTTTAATTCACCGACGATGAAAACTTTCGCATAACGCATAACAAAACGTCAGAAGCTTTGAAAAAAAGAGAACTGAAAGAAATAACAACACAACATGAAAAATAAGGAAAACAAGCTCGCGTGTTGTTTAATTCTGCGAAACAAGATTTTTCTACTTCTTCCTTGCAATATGCATGTCGGTTCCGCTCTTTGCTCGCGCCGATTTTATTACTTTATTCTCATTTCTTTCTATCTCTCCTTCTTTCTCTATCATACTCATATATTAAAATAAAAAATAAATTAATATAAAGAAAAAGATAGATATACACAGTGAGGTATGGAGCTAGAATGTAGAAGAGAGATAGGAATAAATGACGTGAAAGATAAAGAAAAGAAACTTCGAAACGTATTCGTACTTGTTAGTTAGCTTACTTTATTTTATTACATGCGAAGTGTGTAGTATCAACGGACTGAATCAACTTCATCCTCCTACACTTTCCCCACCTCCTGCCACGGTTACCACCTACCGGGAAGTGGGCGACTGCTTCTGGGGCTGCACTTACTGCCTTCTTAACAAGTTTATCCAGCGAATTTATCTCGAATGAGGATAAGCACAAGGATGAGGATGTAGATAAGAATCTGCAAACTGCTTCTTCGCAAGTCCTGGAATTTATTAACTCCCGGGAGGGCTTTTTTCCGCTGCTTGTTTTGGTATTTCTGTTTTCTAAAAAAGTGGACTTTTAGTCCTCCTTATTGCCCAAACAATGAGCTATTGCATTAAGTTATTATTTTTCAAGGTAAAGCAACTGTGAACCACGAATGCAAAAATAGGAAGGTCTATTGGTAAAGTAGACTCCGCCTATATATAACGCAGTAATACTAAATTGTATCAGTATATAAAATAGATAAGTTACACACTGTATAATAAATGTCAATAAACCTTTATCAAAAGTTCAGGAGGTCTAGAGTCGAAATTGAATGTCTCCTTGCTTCATGATCTTCTGAACTGAACCGCTTTTAATTAGATATACTCGTATTATCTAACATGTTGCGCCCTTGCCATCTTTTCCACACATACCCTTCCTCCTCCAATTTATTTTCATTTGGTATTACCCATTTTACCCTTCTCGTTTTCGCTTTCGTTGGCATGCAAGTGGAGACTACTTCCCATTGTTTGACCCTAGCCATCTTAGACAACTTTCCCTCTTCTACCTCTATTTGTGCCTTCTGCCCCCACCTTCTCTTGGTATTCTCATACTTATCAGAACCATGCCCTGGTCTGGTTTGCAAAGTAACAAAGCCTTTTATATTTCTACCCCCTTGAAATTGTAACCCCTTCCTCTTATACTGCTAAGACGCTACATATTTTATTACATATATTTGCATAAATTATCTAACTGAGAATGAGATCGTATAAAATGGAAAATGGAGGATTGTGTGTGAGTGTGTATGTGCGTGAAAGAAAGAGAGAAGAGTTAAAAGTTGGGCTCGGTGGAGAAAAGATACAAGTAATTTGCGACCGGGAGTGTATCAGAAATCCGAGAATATGTTACTTTTCCGAGTCTGTTGGTATTTACGTTTGTATTGCTTTCAGTAAATAGGATTTTAAAAATGAGCGCGTGTGCGCGTATATGTGCAAATTGTTGCGGCTTACATTCGTTGAATGAGAGTGTCTTGAATATAGAATACATAACCAGTCGGAATTACTAGAATAAGGAAATATTCGAGGGCATTTATTTCAGAGCGCGCTTCGTCGGGCAGGGTAATATTCCCTTCATAAGTCGAAAGACTAAATAGTACCAGAACGGAATTATGTTATACGAGTACGACCGCTTAAACGACTTTAGTTTTAAGATTTTACAATTATTTGACTAAAGCAGAAAAGTGGGAGGAAACAAATTCAATAGTGGGAAACCAATGCCTCTGATTAGATTATGGGGTGAGTTGCACTGGATAGTGGTAGGGGAAATACAAAACCCGTTCGGGCAACGCTCCAACCACATTTATTTTACATTTGATTAGATTTTGCGTTGTTTTGTAGGCCATTTCTAATACTACAAAATTTACTTACACTTTCCTTTCAGAAAACAACTTAACCTAAAAAGAGATGAGTCCTGGATATCTGCATGCGTACGGTGTATGTCTTTCTAATTTAATATGAATAAGACACGTCCTTATTGGATTATTTCGTGACCGATATGTTTGTTTGATTCGGTTGCTCCCCCTTTCCTCATCATAAATACTCAAAGAGTGCTAAACCTTCAGGGAGGAACCTATCATCATATGAGCAATGGTAGATGCAGGAAATGAGAAGGAGCCCCGATCGAAACGCCGAGAAGGCAGATGGGTGCCCAAAACGCGACACTTTAATAATGCAACGCGGCCAAACCGTAAAACCAGATGAGCCCTCCACCCGGAAATAAGTTTGCGCATACGCAATAAGTTTTATACACATCAGATGATCTCCACCAAAATCGCAAAAAAACAACAACGTTAAAATGAGTATTAGTACCATCTCCTTTATAAAAGCACACAATAGTTTCATTAATATATTTTATAACTCCGATATAAGATATCTATAAACAGAAAAAGTTTTTCATGCTATTTTGACACGAGAGCCTATCGCCCAGAGTTTTCTAACCTCGAAACGCATACAGAACGTCGTTAAAATGTGTAAATGCCTCTCGCATGCAAATGCAACAATATTGCATTCGCGTCATAAACTGCTATCCGTCACCTAACGCGTGTGCTAATAGCCCGCAGGCGCGATAGCGCACGCCATTACCCGCAAATCAAATGCCATCGCATGCCATCTCTACTGCCATCTATATTTCCCCGTTTAAATTGCATCATAAACAATACCACCGATGCCCATAAAATACATAACTAAAATCAACATATGTAAACGTGTTTATTTACTTTTTAGAATGCATCAACATATTTCGACAGAATGACAAATCAACAAGTTGTAACTGTCATTTATCTGTGATTCATTAAAATTCAAAATGAGATAGTAGGTTATTAGCCGTTTTACCGCTGATTTCAATGTGTCGAGATGTCGTGTCGCAGGGTTGTTGGATGTCATAATGCTGTCACATTAATGCACAGTCGGCCTTATTTGTTCGGCGCCGTTTTCAGCGTGTGACTGCTGCATGTTCGTTGGCGCGAAAATCTCGTACCGTTCGTACCTCGGGAAATAGAGGCGAGCGTCATACGCGTTGCTCGTAGTTGTTGTCGCACGACTCGAAGTAATTGCAAGTGGGATCGAAATCGTTACACGCTTGTTACACGCCCGTCGCGCGCCGTCAATGTTCGCGATGAACATGCGAGCAGGGAAATTTTTAATAAGAGCGAGTGCCATGTTTTACCACTACCTAAACATAACCCATATTTGACGTTTTGTTGTTTGTATCTCCTTGACCTACAAACATTTTCAAAGTTATCAGAAAAATATCTGAGGCCATCTCTTACATTTGATTGATGTTAGGTTAGATGATGTTTAGTGAGGTTAGGTTAGATTAAGCAACAAAACGAACTGAACATAGCGGCGTTGATTGAATCTAAATTGCGCGAGCGCGATACGAGTAATGTGTTGGTTTGACTGATTGCATCGAGATTTGGGCATCTCCGTGGAGAGCGACGGCGCTGGTCATTCGAATGCGCGAACGCGCCGAGCGCCCTCTTTGCCAATCGAATTATCTCCGATTAGTAATGAGAGGCAATCAATTAGCGCTGCGTTCGCCACTGCTGCTGCTGCTGCCACTATCGCCGCCGACGACGTCCGAGAGTTACAAATTGTCGGCGATTAAGCATCCCCCGCGCCCGTGCGCCCAGCGAATCGAAGAAAAGAGAATATGAGCGACGCGCTCGCTCCGCAAATAGAGTGGAGGTACGCGCACTGTTTACTTAATGAACCTAATATTCCCAATTCAACACCTCATTTTCCATTTTCAATTGATTACATCTATTCTATTTTCGGTCCAGCCATTTGACGCCTTTCTCTACCATTACAATTTGAGAACTATTGTTTTCAGATTCAGGATTTACTAAATATACCATATTAGTTTTGTTAATTTCAAGGATATTAGTGTAAAAACCAAACTAAAATTGTCACAAGATATAAGTTATAATAAGTTATAACAAAAACTAGTTATATAATCATTAACCCACAAGTGTTAATATTCTAACCTCAATTGTAAATCACCACCTAATGTGGACATAACCTAAATCTGTGGACGCTATACATATTCAACTTTTCTTTCTTTTAGTGGCATATACTGTTGAACGCTGAGAATTAATAATTCGAGAACCAATAATTCCCCAACGGAATATGAGTTATGCCATTACATTGTACAGATAAGGTGGGAGGAGTTGGAAAATGGTGGGAGGGGTGTATGCCGCGATGATCGCATTATCCATTCATAAATACCGATCGTGGCTGATGATGCATCGCATTCCCTCAATCGACAGACTGAAACCGAAACCGAATGCGATTCAAAGGGAAGCGAAACGATGCCAAAACCAAAACCAGCTGGTTTCCTGATCCTAGAATTTATTTATGTGTTATTTGAAAATGACCCGCTCCCGGACTTATATTTCACTAAGCATTGATTCCATCATTCTTCTCTTTTATTCATATTCATTTTTTTTTGTACATATTTTGTTTAAGTTTTGATTTTCTTTTAGGTAGGAAACGTACTAATTGTATAATTAATGCATGGGAAGTGTTTTAAGACGTTGCTCAGCGAGGGTGAAAGCACCGGGCAGGTAGGCTATTAGCATGATATGCTGGATATGCTTCCAGAAGCTGCAATTTACATAAAATTAATTAACAACTAGCTAACTAGCTGCTAAAGGCCCGGAGACAGGTGGACTGGATGATACTCATAATCGTAAATGTTTCCATTTGCTCGTGCTTCACAACCCGCTATGGGTTGATAGCTTCAACCCCGGAAAAACTCGTTAATGCATGGTGTTTATGATAATTTTTGTGAATTAATCGCACATCGAAAAGGTGTTACGACTTTCTGCTTTTCACTCCATCCAAAACTCCACTTATTCACTTGTTATAATAATAATTTTTTATTATACTAATTAATATTTTAATTATGGTAATGATACGTGAATGATAGCGACAGTTAGGGATTTTTCATTTATGAAAGTTTTGTATATCCTGCATACCTATCAAAAACAATTTGCTTTATTGTCTCACTTTGCAAAGTTACAGCTACGATGTTTAAAGCCGTAAAAACAAACCTCATAAGAAAGACAATTTAATTCAATCCAATTTAAGCAAATAATTATTGTTTACTGTCGTTATCGTGCGGTTGTTAAAAGAGTAAAGATCTGAAATTAATTTCTTCCTAAAAAAGCATTGTAGTTTCGAAACGAAACCAGATAGAGAAGAGTTTGATTCCTACGGATAGATTTCAGCGAGAACTATAAATTCGACTATGCACATTTACATATTATATTTTCACTTAAAAGTAATTAATAGAAATACATAGATAAAGTAAATAGTTTTTTAGTAGTAAACAATTATATATCGCTAAAGTGTCGACAACTCTTTAAAATTGCCATAAAAGTAATAACAAATCAAGCAAACTAAAGTAGCGTTAAACACACTAACGACTACGGACGTATCAACAATTTTTTTTTCCACCATTTTGGTTTATAAAAATTTTCTTTTTGGCTGAATAAAGAGGGGTATAGATACCACAACATTTTATTCTTAAGAAGAAAAAAAGAAACAGAGAAAAACTTTGACAAAGATAAAGACAAATTTACGCCCGTCAAACGAATCTCCTAAGCCGATGAAAGAAATTGGAAAAGCCGGAGGGATGCTAATGTAAACTAATTTCACTGGCAAATTAATTTTTCACTAAGACAAGATTAATTTCATTCGTTATTTATAGTATGTGTGTTTGTGTACACAAAGCGTCCTTCCGTCGCGCTACTGTCCATTTGACGGCTTATTTTTTCATCGACGCCTCGCACTGTGCCTTTTCTTTTCGTTCTTTACTTTTTGTGAAAATTAACTCCCTTCTTCTTCTTCTTTGTTCGTCTTCGTCCTTTTTGTTAGATTTAGCTTCATTTCTTTATCGTTGTTGTGAGGAATACGAACGGCGCGGCGCGTTCGTCCGAAATGTTGGTTACACCGACTCGACTCGAGCAAGCGCCCTGTTGAAAAGTGAAAAACAATTTGAAAAAGACTAATTTATTTGCATCTGCTTTTTTCGTTTATTCTTCTGCTTTATCATTCGAC